>JAFEMH010006646.1:0-7500 GCA_022495995.1 Adenophora triphylla var. japonica
TAATAATAATGAATAATAATAATAATAATAATAACAATAATAATAATAATAATAATAATAATAATAATAATAATAATAATAATAATAATAATAATAAAAATAATAATACACACACACACAATAATAATAATAATAAATAATAATAATAATAATAATAATAATAATATAATAATAATAATAATAATAATAATCACACACACAATAATAATAATAATAATTAATAATACTAATAATAATAATAATAATAATAATAATAATAATAATAATAATAATAATAATAATTTAATTATTATTATTATTATTATTATTATTATTATTATTATTATTATTATTATTATTATTATTGTTATTATTATCCCTATACCCTACGCCCTATACCCTATATATACCCTATACCCTATGCCCTATACCCTATGCCCTATGCCCTATGCCCTATGCCCCACACCCCTATATGCCCTATACACTATGCCCTATACTTTCATTAATTCCTATACTCTATGCCCTATACCCTTATGCCCCAGGCTCTATGCCCTACGCCTGGCGCTATGCCCTACGCCCACGCCCCATGCCCTACGCCCTATATCTGATGCCTCTATAGCCCTACACCCTATGCCCTATAGTTCTACACCCTACCCTATACCCTATGCCCTATACCCTATGCCCTATGCCCTATGCCCTATGCCCTATGCCCTATGCCCTATGCCCTATGCTCCTATGCCCTATACCCTACGCTCCTATACCCTACGCCCTATTCCCTACGCCCTATTTACGCCCTATGCCCTATGCCCTACGCCTTGATGCCTCCTAAATATACCCTATAAATTTATACCCTATACCTTATAATTATAATTCTATACCCTATACCCTATGCCCTATGCCCTATGCCCTATAAATTCATAATTTATACCCTATAAATTCTATACCCTATACTCCCTATACCTTATACCCTATGCCCTGTGGTTAGGGTTTAGGTTTAGTGGTTTAGGGTTTGTGGTTTGTGGTTTAGGGGTTAGGGTTTAGGTTTAGGGTTAGGTTTAGGGTTGTGGGTTTAGGGTTTAGTTGGGTTTAGGGTTTTAAGGTTTAGGGTTTAGGGTTTAGGGTTTGGGGTTTAGGTTTGGTTTAGGGTTTAGGGTTTAGGGTTTAGGGGTTAGGGGTTGGGGTTAGGGGTTGTGGTTTAGGGTTTAGGGGTTTAGGGTTTAGGGGTTAGGGTTTGTGGTTGTGGTTAGGGTTTAGGGTTTAGTGGGTTAGGGTTTGGGGTTAGGGGTTAGGGGTTGGGGTTTAGGGTTTAGGGTTTAGTGGCCCAGGTTTAGGGTTTGTGGTTTAGGGGGGTTTAGGGTTTTGGGGGTTTTTAGTGGTTTAGGGGTTTGGGGTTTTAGTGGTTTAGGGTTTAGGGTTTAGGGGTTAGGTTTAGGGGTTAAGGGGATATAAGAATTGCAAGGGTTCTTGTAGCTATTCCCAAATTGGTAAATTGCATACAATTTTAAAATTTTTTATCCAAAATAAAAACAAAAACAAAAAGATTAGTCCCGAAACTATGAACTAATCTCAACTATTAAAAACTGACTAACCACTGGAGATTATTATTGTCTCATAAGTCACTCAACTAAGATATCGAAAGGAAAGAAATAAAGAGCCCACATCATTAACTCCCGCCGAGCACAGCCGCGCTCTACGGCCTCCCACCACTGTGCGTATGTCATCATCTAGCATACGTAAGCTTCAATGTTGAGCCATCGTGAAGGGGTTGTGCTCCTCACGCGCTCATCAAGCTCCGTATCTGCGTCTTACGTACGATGAAGGCTTAGGAGGCGACTTCACACCCTCTGAGGGCCTTGCATTGCTCGGAAGTCAAGGAATCTGGGAAGTCGACCGAGAAATGGATTCTTATAATTTGCCCCTCATTGAATGGTCTTTGGTACATTGGCATCCCTTCGTCATTTATTGCCTTGAATTGATCTCGGCTTAACAAGCTTCTCCAAAGTTGGGATTTGATGAGGAGTCGCCTGCTCTGTTATCTAGATGAGTCAAGATAAAATTGGAAGCCACATAATGCCTCGGATACAAGAAGGTCAACGCGTGCTTTCAGCAAAATATGTGTCATCACCCTTTTCGCTTGAACTTTGGGTGCTCTTGCTTCTATTGGTAGTACAAAGACTATGTCTCCGAGTAAGAGTGTCGTGGTATAGGGTGTATAGGGTATAGGGTTTAGGGGTTGTAGGGTTTAGTGGTTTAGGGGTTGTAGGGTTTGGGGTTAGGGTTTAGGGAGGTTAGGAGTTTAGGGGTTAGGGTTTAGGGTTTAGGGTTTAGGGTTTAGGGTTTAGGGGTTAGGGGGTTAGGGGATATAAGAATTGCAAGGGTTCTTGTAGCTATTCCCAAATTGGTAAATTGCATACAATTTTAAATTTTTTATCCAAAATAAAACAAAAACAAGATTAGTCCAAAATTAGGAAACTAACCAACTATTAGACAACACTGGAGATTATTGTCTCATAAGTCGAACCCAGATTCGGACCCGCACAGGAAGGGAGAGAATTGAAATGTGGAATTACGAAATTAAAGATGAAATAGCACTGTGGTAAGAGCGGCTCGATATTTGTTTTTTTCAAATTCAATTGCTGGAGAGAGAGAGAGAGAGAGAGGATGGGAGTGAGGGATTTAGAGGCTAGGTGTCCGATTAATTTGGTTTGAAAGTTTGAATTGGATTATCTCGCTTGTTGTTCGTTCGGAAATTTTGAAATTTTAAATGAGCGCCAAGAAAAGTGTCGGGAGCTTCATCGGCTTCTCCTGGGAAATGTAATTTTCTGTCCATTTTGCATACCCTTCTCCACAACCACTTCCAAGACCTTCTTCTCCCCGTATAACCATTTCGCCCTTGCATTGTGGGCGGCGGTCTTTCTCCCGGAAATTTTGAATTTTTTTATTAAACAAGCCGACGGAATATTTCCGTCGCCGATAAATAAAAATTATTAAATTATCGGCGGAAATATTCCGTCGGTGTTTATTAAAAAAAAAAAAGCATTTAATTTCACCGTCGGAAATATTCCGTCGGTGTAATATTTCGAAAAGAAAAATAAAAATATTTTAATTTTGGCGTCGGAATATTTCCGACGCCGATAATTAAAAATAAAAAAATGATATATTTTCACCGACGGAATAATTCCGTCGCTGTTAAAGATTTAGCGGCGGAATATTCCGTCGGTAAATCAACCGCCAAATTAGCGGCGGAAATAAACGAATATTCGAGGAATATTCTTTTTAGCGGCGGAATTAAATTCCGTCGCTAAATTTGACGCCAAAATAATTCCGACGCTAAATACTATATTCCGTCGCTAAATAGCGACGGAATCTGTCCGTCGCTGTTATTTCCGTCGCTAAATGACCTGTTTCTGGTAGTGTTACTTGAAGTACATATAATGTTGTAACAATAACAACTTTTAAATTTTAATTTGGACAATTAAATCAGCTTCAAATTTTTGCTCAAAATAGCTTCGTAGTAACATCAAAAAAAAATTTCGTTCGCGAAGCTATTTTGAGCAATAATTATAGGTTAATTTAGATATCATAATGAATATCTAAAAATTGTTACTTGAAGTACATATAATGGTGTAACAATAACAACTTTTAAATTTTAATTTCGACAATTAAATCGCCTTCAAATTGTTGCTCAAAAATAGCTTCGTACTAACAAAAAAAAATTACATGTGTTAAAAATAATTACATGTGGTGAATTTTTTTTTATAAATATTTATTTTTCATATTTTAAAACAAATGATAACATAGTAAATCTTACATAAAATTACAAAACATAAATATTTTTCGAGTTAGTGGCCACATCCCGGCCACATAGGAAATCTACATAAAATCACAAAAAATAAATATTGTCAAGTTAGTGGCCACATCCCGACCACATAGGAAATCTTACATAAAATCACAAAAAATAAATATTTTCAAGTTAGTGGCCACATCCCGGCCACATAGGAAATCTTACATAAAATCACAAAAAATAAATATTTTCGAGTTAGTGGCCACATCCCGGCCACATAGGAAATCTACATAAAATCACAAAAAATAAATATTGTCAAGTTAGTGGCCACATCTCGGCCACATAGAAAATCATACATAAAATCACAAAAATAAATATTTTCAACTTAGTGGCCACATCCCGGCCACATAGGAAATCTTACATAAAATCACAAAAAAAATAAATATTGTCAAGTTACATGTCCAATAACAGAAATTAACAGTCCTTGGGAAACACCTTAAAAACATTGGAAGTAACAATGTTAAGTATTTTTGATGAGCGCGAGGGGGCCCAAACAACAGCCTAATAGATCAACAAAACAAAACATTTAAAACAAAATGTTAAGGAATATAATCTTAGGGAGTGTAATGTTAAGGAAAATATTTCATACCTTAGTCAGTATAAGAACAAAGACCAACACCTATGTGACTTCCGCCCCTCACTATCTCTCATCACTTTATCAGCAATGTAAGCATCAATGGTATCAGTAGGATCCTTCAAAACCAAATGCACAGAGCCATGATCACTTCGAGTAAACTCCTTCACAACCACAACAACCTAATAGAACAAAAAAATATAATGATCAATTATTTATAAATTTCAACCTTAACTATAATTAAAATAAAATAATATACCTATTCCACCCTCTCATATTTTTGGCACTTCTCCTTGATCATTCTCAAGGGATAATAAGTACCCTCTGCAAAGGAGATAGTCCATCGCAGTAAAGCCAAGTTTTGCCCCGAAAATCATCATCTTCCACCGGCTCTTCAAGTTTTTACATATGGCCTCTTGGGTCGACCGAGGGGGTCCCCGAGAAACATGAGCTTTTCCGGTGCGATGCCGACGCATGGCGACTGTGCTTCACCAATGGGACCAGGTATGATATGACGCGGTGGAGATTCTCTCTCTCGTTCGATTTGAGGCGGTGGAGACGGTGGAGATTGAAACTCTCGCTCAATTTGAGAGAGATTAGATAGACGATTGGAGGTTTGACCGGGATGTCCGGAAGAGGTTTTCGTCCAAGATACCAGCGGGGTTTTGATGGATCCATTTTGAGAGAGATAGATGAAAGATGGACTAAGAAAGAAAGAAAGAAAGAAAGAAAAGGGAGAACTGGACTGAGAAAGGAAGAGAATGGTATGTTTTGTTGGGACTGACGGAGGGGGTTATGTAGGGGTTTGGAATATATTAAACTCGCTACACGGTGTAGCGAGTTTGACTTAAATTGTCAAAACTCGCTACACCGTGTAGCGAGTTTAGTTTAATTAAATGTCGTAATTAATTTCCCAACGGCCTAATTAATTACCCTAAACTCGCTACACGGTGTAGCGAGTTTTGACCAACCCTAGTCAAACTCGCTACACGGTGTAGCGAGTTTCAAAAAAGAGGACATTCCGGGCAATACTTTGAACAGTAAGTCATTTTGGTAAATAAAAAAGTAAAACGGGATTATTTGAGAAAAAATTCATAAGTATCCAATGTCTCAAAAATCCTAATATCTCAAAATTCATGAAAATAGAATAGCAAACAATCACAAACTATAAATTGATATTGCCTAAGTTTATCCTTAACTCTTGCATCAACTTGAAAGTAAATGAAAATTCAAATGTTAGATTGAAGTATCAAACTAAAAATGTGAAAGAATCTAAAGTGCACAAATAACAACAAATGTTCAAATTTATGGTATTTACCATAAGGAATGAAAATCGGTTCACCATTTTTTAAGTTGCAAAGATGGATTTCTCCATAAACCGTTCTCACATCACTCTCCAATTCCACATACATATCAATCTTGGACTTTAACATAGATTAATTCTGATTGAAACAGAATTGTGACAGAAACAAAGTACTATAAGCAATCACAAAATTACATCAAAAGCCCCTATCCTCACCATTTCCTTTCCACGATACTTTCTTTACTTCGCACCTGTTACAAAATAACAAAAAAGTAAAGGAATCATCCCATATATCTTCATACGTCAACTGTGGTGGAGTAATTTGTGAATCAGTTAGAGCTTCAGCATCTTGCAAATCTTCTGTCGAACGCGAGAAAACCTATTTAAAACATGCATTAGATCAATATATACACATATATATAGTTATATATAAATGTGTCATGTTATCGATATTAGATCCCGCCATTTAGTTAGTTAGTTATCCATCCCATTATAAATCTCTTAACTTTATTTTTTTAGTTAATTTAATTGAAATTTAACAAAAAAGTTACTAAAATTTATTTATTCATAAAATTTTAAATATTATTATTAATACAACAATATATTAAATTTTATAAAAATTATTTAATTTGAAACAGCTGAATTATACTGATATCATGAAAAATAGAGAGATTGTGATTGATAAATTCAGGGATAATTTTAGACACCGATTAATGAGAGTCGTTTGATTAAAGCATTGATAATTAATCTTAC
Source organism: Adenophora triphylla var. japonica (assembly GCA_022495995.1). NCBI lineage: Eukaryota > Viridiplantae > Streptophyta > Magnoliopsida > Asterales > Campanulaceae > Adenophora > Adenophora triphylla. The sequence continues at coordinate 6,454 of JAFEMH010006646.1, forward strand.
GGTTAGAATTGAAGAAGAAAATAATTATCAAATGACAGCCCTTGGATTGTAGCGGTTATGGATTGTAGCGGTTATGGATCAATATCAACCGTTCTTTGTGTAAAGTCAATAGGCGGTTATGAACTGAGTGAGAGAGAAAATGAGATAGAAAATAGTAAGATGATAGTGGTTATGAGTATTACAAATGGAGTCTCATTAATAAATAAATATTATATACTTTCATAAATAGAAAATGAGACTTATCAATAAAACGCTCTAGATGACAAAGTGAGTAAGATTATTCGGAATATAAGTAGAGTGAGTATTGCATTAAATTAAGGTCAAAATATGCATTTTGGCTAACGGAAGTTAGTCATGAAACTAACTCCGAGTAATATGTCATGTGAAATGATCAAATTGTCACTTAAAAAAAGATGTCCATGATATATGACTTGAAAATATAACATCATATTTTTTTATTTGCAACAAATTATAAAAACAAATACTCACTCCGTCTTGAAAAATTTAGATCACTTTGACTTTAATAGTTAACTCAATCGAATTTTGACCGTAATTTTATGAAAATTTAGATATTTTTATGCAATTATAAAAATTGTTATTGTTTTACAATTAAAAATACCATCAATAACAATTTTTAGAATTTCATGGAAATATATATATATATATATATATATATATATATATATATATATATATATATATATATATATATATATATATATATATATATATTCTTCTATAAAATTATTCATATAAAGGGAGCTGTCGAATCTACACACTTTTATTTTTAAAAAGTATATTACAAAAGTAACCAATTTTCATGTCAGTTAAATTGTAAATTGAGAGAAAATCATACAGTTGATACACGCAACCAGACCACTTGCTTGTTTTCTTTCCATTTACATTTGAATTGAAAATCTTGATACACGCCAATTTCCAAATAATAGTTATGTATACTATTACTACATTATTATATTCCCGTACCGTCCCACGTGAATGAAAAATTTAAGTCAAATTGATGTAACTTTGATCAATAATTTAAATAAA
>JAFEMH010006646.1:10000-42500 GCA_022495995.1 Adenophora triphylla var. japonica
GCCTGAGATTCTTGATAATGTGAGATCGTGGGATTGTAATTTTCTAGGGCTTGTGATGCAGGAGAAGACCCAGGCAGACGAGACGGACGCCCCATGACACACCCAGCGAGCGCCTCAAAGGTTGTTAACGGGAATGGAGTTGCTGAGGAATACAAATCACGGCCAAAAGTCACTGTCCACTTGCGCGGGCGCGCTAGGCACCTGGGCGGCCGCGCTCGTCCGTGTCCAGCATCAGTTTTGACGTATTAATGCTTTGTTTAAATTGAGTATTACTGATTTTGGTTTATTTAAATGAGGGGTATTTTAGTCTTTGTTTTATTAATTAAGTCATTAGGGTTTATTTCTAGAATGTTCTTGTTATTAGTATAAATAGTTAAGGTAGGGTTTTGGAAAAGAAGAACTTATTCATTATTGATTTTCAATTCAAAGAGATTTCTCTTTAATTTTCTGGTGGATTCCAGATTTGTGTTCTTGAGGATTCATTGCTTGTGAATTCTTGTGTTTAGTGCGCTAAACACGAATCGTGTTGCTTCCGTGCTGCGTCAGTTGGTATCAGAGCAGGCTTTATCCTGTCTTTTCATCGCTGATTCATTATGGGGGATCTAGCAACAAAGGCAGATATCGATGGCATAATCACCGCTATTGCCGCGTTGACTACAAAGGTTGCAGCGTTGGTGGCTGCTAAAAAAACTCAAAACGCCCGTGTTAATCGGATCCGAGGTGGCGAGGGAGACAGGGTGGTTGCACCGGTTCGACGTCCTAGAAAGGCAGAAAATCGGGAGGAAGAAGATCTAACGAAGACGTTGGCCATGAAAGTTGAAACAGGTGAAGGTGACGTGGCTAAGGGTCAAGCCTCAGAATGGGCACTGCTGGGACTTCCTTCAAAGCCTCCGAATTTTGGTGTACCCACGGCTACTAGACAGGAGTCCTTACAAAAAATTATAGATGGGTGCGAACAGGTTTCCGGTGAAAATAACATTCCTGGAGACAATGGGGAGGAAGATTTATGTGCAAAAGACGAAATCATTCAGGTATGTAGTGAAATTATTCCTGCAAATATTATGATCCTTGTTCATACCCCTATTGAGCCTCCTGTTATTGAAGAACAATATGTTACAATTGAAGAAAAGATTGAGCACAAGAATATTGAGCCTCCGGTAAGCATTAAGGTCCATGAGCATGCCCTAGTTGAACCCATGAATAAAGATGTGGGTAGCATTACTGGGTCTACACCATCGATTTTTGATCATGTTGTGGGTGTAATTGATTGGACAAAAGAATTTACATGCGATGATAATTTTATTTTTGATCGTGGGAAGGAGAAAGAAAAGATTAATTGGGGGTTTATGGAAGGGTCCATGGGGGACGTTAATTTTGTACTTACTGTTGATCCTGGGGAAGATGGGACGGACGGTCACCGGATGAGTGTCGACATTGCTAGCATAATTTTATTATTGGAAGAACAAAACTTACATTGGTACGGGCTCAAGGAACAAATTTATTCCAAGTATTTGTTTCGTTGGGACGGAAGAGAATTCTTCTTCTTTCCGAAGACGAGGAGAACATTGGTTTATTCAAAGTATTTATTCTTTTGGGGCGGATCTTGCCAAATATCGGATATGAACTCGGGGTCGAGTTCTTTTGAAGAGTGGTTGACTGATGCAGGAGAAGACCCGGGCAGACGAGACGGACGCCCCATGACACACCCAGCGAGCGCCTCAAAGGTTGTTAACGGGAATGGAGTTGCTGAGGAATACAAATCACGGCCAAAAGTCACTGTCCACTTGCGCGGGCGCGCTAGGCACCTGGGCGGCCGCGCTCGTCCGTGTCCAGCATCAGTTTTGACGTATTAATGCTTTGTTTAAATTGAGTATTACTAATTTTGGTTTATTTAAATGAGGGGTATTTTAGTCTTTGTTTTATTAATTAAGTCATTAGGGTTTATTTCTAGAATGTTCTTGTTATTAGTATAAATAGTTAAGGTAGGGTTTTGGAAAAGAAGAACTTATTCATTATTGATTTTCAATTTAAAGAGATTTCTCTTTAATTTTCTGGTGGATTCCAGATTTGTGTTCTTGAGGATTCATTGCTTGTGAATTCTTGTGTTTAGTGCGCTAAACACGAATCGTATTGCTTCCGTGCTGCGTCAGCTTGAGGAGATTTCAACCGGATTCTGACCAACCGGCAAGCAACGATCTATGGCTAAAAGTGGGTGGGATTCATCACGATTGTCTAGACCTTCAATGGTATAATCTTCTAACCGCTAGACCATAGAACCATTCGTAAATAAACGTCTTATGTTTCCAATTTATCAAAACTTGATATATGTAGTTGAATCCCTATCTAACAAATTTAGCTGTAAATGAGTCTGTAACTTAAGACAGTATCAGGGTTGTTGTTTAACAAGGTCTTGGGTTCAAGTCATCCTGCTTGCATTTGTTACCCAAATGATTTTGATTGCATGATTGAACCATGTTTGGTTCAAACGGAGATTTTATATGATGACTTTCCGAGATATCACTTTGGTTGCATGTCAGAATTAGCAAGTAATTCCTCTGGGACAATATCTCACATGTCTTTCAAATCATCGAGGAACACACGTGATTTAGTTAATACCTGACTACGCCGTGACCCCTTGTTTTGAATCGTCAGACGTTTTCCTTTTACTTTGGTAAAGTACCAACAATTTGTGGCATAATATAGTTGAATGCTGAATACTCCCTCCGCCCCATAATAAATGTCGCAGTTGAATTGTCAAACATTTTTAAGGATGGTGCTTTACTAGTTTGTACATTACTTGTACAATGTTAACATTTCACTAAGTCACTTTCCTAATTTAGAAACGCGACATTTCACTAAGTCACTTTCCTAATTTAAAAAGGGCTATATAATAGATTATTGTCCATAATGTTGTTAAGAAACATGAAAAATGCTTTAGCATGCATCTGAATTGTGTATATCGATGGGGTGGACTCTTTGATTGGAATAGAGGTAGTATTGTCTATGAACTGGTGGCCGGCCGTCTATAACTTGATCTATGTGTGATGGTGTACATTATAAATTGTTTGTTGTATCCTTCTAGAATCTTTTCTGAATCGTGACAGCTAGCAAAATACGAGACCAACTAAAATGATAAAAGTTAAAACAAGAAAAGCAATGGCAGATGTAGTAATTTAAGAAATAATCTAGTCTACAAATTATGCTCCAGTGCGCGTGTAAACACGCAACTTTGCCCTAATTTTAGCTATATATACACCTTAACAATTACATAAACGGCATACACTTCTTCCCCAATTTCCCATCCCATTGTTGGTGGCGATGAATATTTCTCGTCACGGATGAAGATGATGATGATTGTTGTTCTGAGATGTTAAGCTCTTTCAACAATCATATCAACAATTCATCGAAAATTCGGTAAGCACCACGGTTCTCCTTTTTGTGAAATGGTCTGATCTTTTTCCGTATCATCTCTGAATTATGTCTCCCTTAATTTCTCTTGATGTGACTCTTGCCGTTACCCAGATTTGGTCATTGGTTTTTAGATCATTTTACTGCATGTATCTCTTTCAATCAAAGTTGTATCATCCAATTTAGCTTCATGCAATTATTCTGGGATGATTTACTCATCTGATTATAACATTTATTGGGGATCTTGATCAATTTTCTTTTATGATAGGAGGATCTGAATCCTTGTTTTAATTGATGTTTTTTATTTGAAAATCTATTTGCTTGAATTTCGATCAGGTATATAACTACATAAATCTGGTAAAATGATATCGTTCTTAAAATAGCAGATTCATGCATCTGTCAGATGAGTTACATAATTTTACCAAAAAAATCGCTATAGTAAAATTAAATGTTTTGAAAGTGGATAACAAGATTATTTTTGCATCTTTGTTATTAAAATGTATAAAAAGCATTCATTTTCAGAGTGTGTACTTATTATGTAGTAGATTTTGATTACTTTCAAAGAGTTGTGGATATTATAAGCATGATAAAAAGTAGTGTTATATATTGAAATAGGATGCAGGGATTGTTATGTTAGTTCAGCTTTGCTTCTATCGGTCTCATTAGTTATACCTATTGTGGTGTGTGATCATTGTCACTTTGTAGCCATTGTCCTTTAGACCTTTTGGCATTTCATTTATTAAGCAGAGCAGGAAGCTGATGTACTCCCTCCGTCCCCCAAATGAATGTCCTAGTTTTTAAATTTTTTGTCCCAAAATCAATGTTCAAATTTTGGGAAAGTTACCTAATCCTCCCTCATCATACAAGTTTTAATTTACGCTTAGACTTGCGATGCAATATAGTGAAATCGTTTGTGGGTTTTATGTACTTGCGCTTCTAAAAATGCTTAAATTCAATATTGTTGCAAATGTCCCTCAAAGTAAAATTTGGACATTCATTAAGAGACGGAGGGAGTAACATTTATAGTTATAGCATACTATTTTTGACTCTCTCTATTTTGATTCATTTTGAATTATCAGGGAAGGAGAACTCGGACCGTTGGCGAAGACTAATGAACTTTTAGTCTATACAAGAACCAGGTTCAGGGGAGCCAAAAGCAAAGCGGGTTGTTGTCATCCAACAACCAATTGCCAAGGTTCCTCTAGAAGTGGAAAAGTTCCAACGGACGAGAGTGTCAGCACATGTTGTCAATGTCCATTGTGAGTTATTCTATTTAATATATTAAATGTTGTAATATCTCGTCACCCTATCCGTTTTGCCTGTATTTTAATCACTAATATCTAGCTAAACATTTCATTTCTATTTCTTCCCACCCTCCCGCTAGTAGGACATACAGTAAATGTAGGAATATCTGTAAGCATGTATTAAAGGTGGGCCTGAGAATCATAGATTCATAGAGTACAAGAACATATAGACTGGCCTCTAAGAAAACGATTTTCTTACTTGAACTAAGTTATTAACAATGGTTTTTACTACCTCCTCCCAAAATGAATGTCCAAAAAATCAAATTTGCTCTTGATCAAATCAAGAGTGAATTTGGAATTTATTTTTTTTTAAATTCATTTTGGGACGAAGGGAGTAATTGAGATTACAGAGTTCTAGGACGTAAAAATGATTTAGGAGGTAGACAATGATCTTTCCACAACTTAAGCATGGAAGCAGGGGCGGATATCACTGTGTGCCTGATGGTGCACCTGCACCACAAAATTTATTTATTATTTTTTTTTTACAAAACGACGTCGTTTTTGCTTAGGGAAAAAAAAAGGATTAATAGATTTATTGGAACGCTGTTCTCTAAAGATCAGAAACAAACAACCCTCCGTCTCCTTCAGTTTCTGCGTCTCGCCATCTCGGCCGTCGGCCGTCTCCTCCCTCCACCGCCACCTCACTCCCCGCCGCCGACCTCTCCGGTACCATAGAATGGGCGAACCAAACCCCCTTCCGCAACCCCCTCACAAAATCAAGAAGAATTTCTCGAATCAAAGGTAAACCCTAGAAATTTAAAATTGCTTTAATTTTCTTGATTTGGATTTTGATTGGTTCGGTTCTTGGTGCGATTGAGAACATCTTTTATACCGTCCCCTCTGGTGTGATTGAGGCGTACAGGAAATCTATAGAATCTCATTTGCTGCGTTTTGAGGTGAAATTTCTGCTGGTTAATGAACTAGCTTCATTTGGTGCACTGGAAGATGTTGATTTGTGATTTCTTCCTCCATAATATCTTTTGTTCTTTTGTTATTAAATCATTTGGCTAAAAATATATTTCTTGGGCACCTATCATACTTCTCAGCTACCCTTTGTCAGGACATGGCCGACCTGTACCCGTGCAACCGTACCCGGATTTGACTCGCCAGAACCGGAATCGTGTAAGACCCGTGAACCGTTGGACCCGTACCCGTACAATTGGCGGTTCGGTTTCGGTTCCTCATTTTTCAGGTCCGTACCCGACAGGTCGGAACCGTAACCGTAACCGTACCCGGACCCGGATTTGGCCATGTCTAAATCCTATATGTGTGTAGACATGGCCAACCCGGACCCGTGGAACCGCACCCGAATTTGACCCGTCAGAACCGGAACCGTGTAAGACCCGTGAACCGTTGGACCCGTACCCGTACAATTGACGGTTCGGTTCCGATTACTCATTTTCAGACCCGCACCCGGCGGGTCGGAACCGTAACCGTACCCGGATTTGGCCATGTCTTCTTTGTCTTATTTTGTAGTGGCTGTGAGGCAATTTTTTTTTTTTTTTCAAAATATAGGGTAACTTTTGTGACGAGTTATTTTATAGTTAATGACTTCTAGTAGCTATCAACTGTGGGAGTGTAAGCTCTGTGTTTGAAATTTTGGTTTGTGTTTGTTTTCTTCTTTTCCCTTCCCCCACCTTTCCTAGAAAACTGGCAGTAGCATGGAAGAAGAAGTGGAGATCTCTGTATATGATGCCACCACAGGTATATTTTAAATGGTTTTAGCCTCTAAGTTTGCATTCTCTTTTGAACTTTATTTTTCACAACTTAGCTTTGATTTAGATTTTGGATCTCAAGAGAATGTGTTTTTAGTTTTGCGTTTATATTTTTATATGTAAATGTATTGAATTTTAGTTTTGCGTTTTTTTTTATTAAGAATAGGCACCACCAATAGCTTAGGTGTAGATCCGTCACTACATGGAAGGTTGATATCTAAGTACAATGCCTAGAAACTAGGAAATTCATGTTGTCGTGTGCAGTTCTAAGTAATATTTGCTTGACAGTATTTCTATTATTTTCATGTTTTTGATTTCTTGCCAGGTATTAGCTAATATATATGTCTGCTTTACTTTCAGGCTTGGTCAAAGGGTCAAACACGAGTGCTGCTGCACGATTTTTCTCATCAAACTTCATTTACTTTGACATCAAATTATGTTCTTTTACCAGATGTTGGGCATTGTAGAAGTATTTGGGGCTCAGAGTATTTGAAGTTCTGAGAAATAAAGTCACTTCTGGAGATTATATCTCTCGGTTCTTTGCTAACTAACCTGCAGTCGTGAACAAACATGGCAGAAGATTTAACAAGAATCTCATAAATAAGAGTACCAGGCATGTATGGTACGGTTTCAGTGACGTTTTTTCATGTTCTTCCTCTCCAAAATCTTGACATCTTCCTGTGAGAATTACATATGGCAATACGGCGATTCATATTTGTGGACCCCAAATCATTTTTGGACTAAGGCTTTGTTGTTGTTGTTGTAGAGATGTACAATAATGTTAGATGAATTTATTCTTGAAGCTATGCTGAAATTATGTATTTTGTGAGGAAGAAAATCACTGTTTAGAGTAGTGTAATCATTGTGTACTCTTGTTATTATCTTTCCCTTTGTTCAAAATTGTCTTGTTTACCAAATCTTTTGTAGATGATATTTTACTTGTTTGTATGGTATTGAATTTTTTTCATCATTTTCGATGAAGCGAAAGACTCAATATTTTTTGTCTTGAGAATATAATGGAATAAATCAAAATCGCTCAATAAACTGTTTGTTCCTTTGTTATTAATCAGCGGTCAGTGCATGTAATTTTTGATACAATTCTCATCGTGGGTTATCTGGAAATAGCCTTTCACATTTAATGTAGGGGCAAGCCTTTCTGTGATTTAATGTAAGGGCAAGACTGAGTACACGCAACTCCCCTTATACCACTATAGGTAGGCGAATGATTTTTCGACACTGGGATAATGTTGTTATGTATGCTATTGAAATTGCAATAAAATAGGCTAATTCTATTTGCAAGGCATGGGATTGTACAAGGCACGTTAATGCCAAAAATACCCTTAGCCGGACACGCGTGTTTCGTGTAAACGTACACGAAATAATGGGTTTATTTCGTGTAAATATACACGAAATATGGGAAAGTATTGAACTTTTTGTTTCGCCTTATTATACACGAAATAGTGCGTGGTGTTTCGTCTGATTTAACACGAAACATGACAGAAGCATTTCATAAAATGTTACAAGAAATAAACATTGTCATTTCACCAATTTTCACACGAAATAACATGATACGTTTCACCTATTTTCTCACGAAATAAAAAGTTTCTAACAAGTCTGCTGCATAATTCAAACATCCAAACCAAAAAACTTCATACAAACTGGATAATTCAAAACCAATACATGATACACACATACTATGGTCTATTTCTTGAAATTCTTCTGCGTTCGCCGCATTTGAGAGTCGATTGAATGTGTCTATCCGAGCTCTGTATGGCATGACCAGGTTACTTGCGCTTGGTTCACGTTGATTCTCCCAATATAACGCTGGTGATGGTATTGGGTAATCAGTGTCTGACATGTGCAGCTGCAAATGTAATAAAATAGTTAAATATAACGAATATCAGGTGAATTCTATTTCCAAGGAATCATTATGTACAAGACGATATAACAAATTTAAAGTATCATACCAATTGGTTTCCCACATGTCCCAACACAAGTGTGTTTGTGGGTGGTCCCACTCCTTGTGGTACAGTCACTGAAAGGCATGTGAAGCCACTGGTTTGCGTGTACGAGACGAACACCACATTATACCTCGTGGCAATGATGTGCCCTAGCTCTGGGAGTATCATATAGTAATATTCAGGAGCCGGGGAGGTATAACAAGTAATGCGATCGTAGAGCTCGTCTACAGGCCTCCAGGATATAACTCTCTGATAAAGCTCGCGGCGACTATGTAGCTCAAGGGAACAATCTGAGCGCACTTGATGCCACATGTCCTCATTTCCATATATTTGAGCTGCTACAGCTCTATAGCCACAATTTCCATCACCTCTCACATCTGTGATGCCTTCAATAAATGGGACAATGAATGGCATAAACGACAAAGTATACCCAGAAGTATGTAGATCAGTGACTATGAGCTGTCCATTTCCCTTTCCACGACCCCGACCCCGACCCCGACCCCGTCCTCGTCCTCGACCTTGTCCTCTCCCACGACTTGAAGCAGCTAGTGGTGGAAGAGACGTAGGAGTAGTAGGGCTAGATGGTGTAGTGTTTGAAGCTGATTTTGGATTAGGCGTGGACTTTGATTGGGTTGATGCAATGAATGAAGATCTAGACCTACTGCTAGGGGAGGGTGGTGTAGTGGGGACTCCAATTTGAGCGCATCCGCATCTGGACGTCTTCCCCAACTCGCGATAGATGTACGCCAAAGCAGCTGATCCCCAGGTGAGATGCCCAAATCTATGAAGATCCATGCACAGGGAAAGATAAGCTGCAGGCATCTTATCCTGACTCTTGTCCACAAATAACGTGTAACCCAAGAGGAACAGGAGATAAGTGGATGCACGCTGGTCATCTGACATGTCTGAACGGGCCTCAAAGGCAAGACAGAGCTCACATAATGTGTAGGACGTGCCCCTCAGACAGCCGATGAGGTGTCTCTGGATCTCGTGTAGGTCAGGCTCTGGATCCGCCGTCCTAACAGGAAAACTAATACAGCTGACACCTATAAATTGTAAATGAAGAATATGTCAAATGCAGTCAACCAAAGCTCTATATATTGAAAATGAAAAATATAACAACAATATACCTAGAATATGAGTGACGTCATGCATCGTAATCGTCATCTCCCCCCACGGCATGTGGAACGTGTTAGTCTCAGGAGACCACCGTTCCACAAATGCCGTCAGCAGCGCCGAGCTAGTCCGGCGAATGGTGGTATCATGTAGGTGATGGATACCCGTAGCATCGACTGCAGTCAACCATGCTTGATCATCCTCGGCCAGACTATCACGCGAGAACCTGTTTAAAGATTTATCAATAACAATTTTTAGAATTTCACAATAATGATTACATTAAAACCAATGTTTCGTCAAAGTTTATTTTTGTAAACAAATAGCTTACCTATTGAGATGCTGATGTCTGGTATGGAACTTCACCACCGACTGGCTAGTGGGGTTGCCCCAAATCTCTCGGGCTCGGTGATGACCGAACCCATATAACAAATCACAAACCTCAAGGCCGCCACCTGGGTCGCTCTCAATCTGCCATGATGGTGGCTCCTCCTCACCCGCACCCTGCCTCCTCCTCCGTCCCTGCCCTCTAGCCACATCCTGACCCCTCCTCCTCCCATGCCTCAATGGTCTAACATCACGTATCTCTGCCTCCTCCTCCTCCTCCTCCGCCTCCTCCTCCTCCTCCTCCCCCTCCTCCTCCTCCTCCTCCTCCTCCTCACCCTCATCAGAGTCAGAAACTGAGACCTCCGCATCTGCCTCGGGAATACCCGTCTCATCATCAGACTCTACATCCCCAGAACTCTCATCAACCAAAACATTCCTGTCATGTTTCTTTTTGGTGCGTCCGGGAAATTTCGTTGCTGCCTTCTCGGCCTTCCTCTTCCTGTTAGACGCAGTCATACGTTCACGTCCCTACAAATTTTTTTAATAAGATAGTTAAATATAACAGACAATAAATAAGCCGCAAGTCTAGTAAATTTGGACAATTCAACAAATCAACAGTGATAAAAACAATCTACAACAAATAATCATCAATCTACAATTTTTGGTTTTTTTTTCAGTTCACAGTTCACATTTTGTGTGCCTATACACGAAATGTAGTGAGTGATTTCGTGTAAATTCATACGAATGATATGGAATCATTTCGTGTATAGGCACACGAAACACAATGGAACAATGTTTAGTTCATTTCGTAGCCTATACACGAAATGCTAAGAACAATTTCGTGTAATTTTCATACTAGATAGAAGGACCAGTTTCGTGTATAGGCATGCGAAACAACCTAAACATTGTTCCATTGTGTTTCGTGTGCCTATACACGAAATTTTTGGAACCATTTCATGTAATTTTACACAAAATAATCCCAGTCCAGAAACATATTTCGCACTTCAATTTCAAACCCAGTTCATCAATGGAATTCTAAACAACAAATTCAAACCCAGTTCATCAACATCTCATTTTAAAACCCAATTCATCAAACTAATTTTTGAATAATAATGACATACTCTCTTTGACCTAAACTCCAGAAAATCGAGGCTGGTGAGGGAGGGATTACCTTATTTACAGGCATGGTGGTAGACGAGGTTCTGACGGCCATGGCAGCGGCGGAAGCGCGGGCAGGGACGGCCGGAATTTTCATTCTCACCATTCTTTCCGTCAGTCTTCACAGTGGGTGTTTTGGTCGCGTCGTGTACGAGAGAGAAAATGTTGGTGAGGGATGGAGGGAATGAGAGAAATTGAAGGCTTTTGGTTTATATGGGAGGGTAGTAATGTAATTTCCTGGTTCCTTGCAAGTTGTGTGCCTTGCAAATATGTATGCCCATTGTTTATTTTGAAAATGAAACCATCACAAATTAAAAGGGTAAGCAATATTTTTGGGGACAGGTATATATTTATGTACAGTATTCATGTTTTAGGGCAGTGTAGGTAAACGACTTGTGGTTAATCTTTTGCTTAATCATAAATAATCTCCGTATAAAGGGCATCTTCCATTAGGGCCCGTCGGCCTAAAAGATATGCTCCCGGTCTGAGATTCTTGATGGGATTGTAATTTTCCTGGGTTTGAGATTCCAACCGGCAAGCAACGATCTGTGACCAAAAGTCGAATTCATCACGATTGTCTAGACGTTCAATGGTATAATCCTCTGTCCCTCTATTGCTTACGATTATTTAGTGGAGAACATGTAAACCATACTATATACTGTATGTGTGTTTGCCTGTGTCATGTGTGAAAACTGTTTGACAAAAGTGCGAAAAAAGATGTATTCCCGCCTGGCCTTGTAAACTAGCCAAATGGAGCAAAGATGATTTTGTTAGCCAAAAATAATAATACAAAAAATATATATATAAATGATTTGTGGAAGCGAAGAATTTATTTTGAAAGTTTCGTATAGCTAGGAATTCAAGTCAACACAACAGAACACGGATGTGACTTGTGAGTACAGATGTGAGTTACAACTGTTCACACATCCACCAATAATCAGCGAAATAAAATAAAAGAACACAAAGAAATAAGCGTTTACCGGATCTTATCCCAGCAAACAAGGCTTTAAGCCTAAAATTTTTTTCACTATTAAAACTGTTTTACAAAACAAAATCGAATAAGTGAAAACAAAAAGATTAAAATACTAAAACAAGTTCTAACCACCTTCTAAACAAAGAACACTCTTCCTTTCTCAAGGAGAACCTATTCTAAATAGAAGTAGAACAAAAGAACTTGTATGAAAACTAGATGTGAGTTCGAATGTATGACACAACCTTCACTCACAACCTAAAAGATCTATAGAATCCATGAAGAACAAAAAAGAATTGTCTTTCAAAGAATTCTCTAAAAACTGCGTCTTCTCTTTGTGCTGAAGTCTTGTATTTATAAGCACCTTTGAGAAGATCTTCAATCAATCAAACTCTTCCTTGTTCAATTCAATTCCTATAAGGAAACATAAAGCACTCACAAGGAAAGAGATTTGTTAGTAGGTTAGTCCTAGTCTAAATATATGTACATAAATAAAAGATATTTACATATTAACAATGTCTTTTTTCAGATAGGACAATATAAATCTTTGCAAGAAAGTCATAAAATCGTGTTACCAAATATAACAATTGGAATCGAATCAGGAAAGGAAATATTCCCTAAAAACTAACTCTTTCATATTTAAAAGAAGAAAATTGAGGTTCTACCGAGATTTGAACTCGGGGTACTGGATTCATACAATTTTAAAATTTTTATCCAAAATAAAACAAAAAACAAGATTAGTCCAAAACTATGAACTAACCAACTATTAGACAACACTCTGGAGATTATTGTCTCATAAGTCATAACTAAGATATCCAGAAAATAAAGACCCACATCATTACTGCTGAGCACACTGCACTCTCTGGCCCCCACCACCGTGCATGTCATCATCTACATCGTAAGCTTCAATGTTGACATCGTGAAGGGTTGTCTCCTCGCACTCATCAAGCTCCATATCTGTCTTCTGCGATGAAGGCTTAGGAGGCAGCACACCCTCTAGGGCCTTGCATTGCTCGGAAGTCAAGGAATCTGGGAAGTCGACCGAGAAATGGATGTATAATTTGCCCCTCATGAATGGTCTTTGGTACATTGGCATCCCTTCGTCATTTATTGCCTTGAATTGATCTGGCTTAACAACTTCTCCAGGTTGGGATTTGATGAGGAGCTGCCTGTTATCTAGATGAGTCAAGATAAATTGGAAGCCACATAATGCCTCAGTAAGGGTCAACGCGTGCTCAACAAATATGTCATCACCCTTTCGCTTGAACTTTGGGTGCTCTTTCTATTGTAGTACAAAGACTATGTCTCCAGTAAGAGTGTCAGGGTATAGGGTGTATAGGGTATAGGGTTTAGGGTTTAGGGTTTAGGGTTTAGGGGTTAGGGTTTAGGGGTTAGGGTTTAGGGGTTAGGGTTTAGGGGTTAGGGTTTAGGGTTTAGGGTTTAGGGTTTAGGGTTTAGGGGTTAGGGGTTAGGGGATATAAGAATTGCAAGGGTTCTTGTAGCTATTCCCAAATTGGTAAATTGCATACAATTTTAAATTTTTTATCCAAAATAAAACAAAAACAAGATTAGTCCAAAATTAGGAAACTAACCAACTATTAGACAACACTCTGGAGATTATTGTCTCATAAGTCGAACCCAGATTCGGACCCAGACAGGAAGGGAGAGAATTGAAATGTGGAATTACAAAATTAAAGATGAAATAGCACCAGGGTAAGAGCGGCTCGATATTTGTTTTTTTCAAATTCAATTGCTGGAGAGAGAGAGAGAGAGAGGATGGGAGTGAGGGATTTAGAGGCTAGGTGTCTGATTAATTTGGTTTGAAAGTTTGAATTGGATTATCTGCTTGTTGTTCGTTCGGAAATTTTGAAATTTTAAATGAGCGCCAGTAAGAGTGTCAGGAGCTTCATCGGCTTCTCCTGGGAATGTAATTTTCTGTCCATTTTGCATACCCTTCTCCACAACCACTTCCAAGACCTTCTTCTCCTGTACAACCATTTCGCCCTTGCATTGTGGGCAGCGGTCTTTCTCCTGGAAATTTTGAATTTTTTTTTTTTATTAAACACCGACGGAATATTTCCGTCGCTTATAAATAAAAAATTATTAAATTATCGGCGGAAATATTCCGTCGGTGTTTATTAAAAAAAAAAAAAAGCATTTAATTTCACCGTCGGAAATATTCCGTCGGTGTAATATTTCGAAAAGAAAAATAAAAATATTTTAATTTCGGCGTCGGAATATTTCCGGCCGATAATTAAAAATAAAAAAATGATATATTTTCACCGACGGAATAATTCCGTCGCTGTTAAAGATTTAGCGGCGGAATATTCCGTCGGTAAATCAACCGCCAAATTAGCGGCGGAAATAAACGAATATTCGAGGAATATTCTTTTTAGCGGCGGAATTTAGCGGCGGAATTAAATTCCGTCGCTAAATTTGACGCCAAAATAATTCCGACGCTAAATACTATATTCCGTCGCTAAATAGCGACGGAATCTGTCCGTCGCTGTTATTTCCGTCGCTAAATGACCTGTTTCTGGTAGTGTTACTTGAAGTACATATAATGTTGTAACAATAACAACTTTTAAATTTTAATTTGGACAATTAAATCAGCTTCAAATTTTTGCTCAAAATAGCTTCGTAGTAACATCAAAAAAAAATTTCGTTCGCGAAGCTATTTTGAGCAATAATTATAGGTTAATTTAGATATCATAATGAATATCTAAAAATTGTTACTTGAAGTACATATAATGGTGTAACAATAACAACTTTTAAATTTTAATTTCGACAATTAAATCAGCTTCAAATTGTTGCTCAAAATAGCTTCGTACTAACAAAAAAAAAATTACATGTGTTAAAAAAATAATTACATGTGGCTGAATTTTTTTTTTTATAAATATTTATTTTTCATATTTTAAAACAAATGATAACATAGTAAATCTTACATAAAATTACAAAACATAAATATTTTCGAGTTAGTGGCCACATCCCGGCCACATAGGAAATCTACATAAAATCACAAAAATAAATATTGTCAAGTTAGTGGCCACATCCCTACACATAGGAAATCTTACATAAAATCACAAAAATAAGTATTTTCAAGTTAGTGGCCACATCCCGGCCACATAGGAAATCTTACATAAAATCACAAAAATAAATATTTTCGAGTTAGTGGCCACATCCCTACCACATAGGAAATCTACATAAAATCACAAAAAATAAATATTGTCAAGTTAGTGGCCACATCCCGGCCACATAGAAAATCATACATAAAATCACAAAAAATAAATATTTTCAACTTAGTGGCCACATCCCGGCCACATAGGAAATCTTACATAAAATCACAAAAAAAATAAATATTGTCAAGTTACATGTCCAATAACAGAAATTAACAGTCCTTGGGAAACACCTTAAAAACATTGGAAGTAACAATGTTAAGTATTTTTGATGAGCGCGAGGGGGCCCAAACAACAGCCTAATAGATCAACAAAACAAAACATTTAAAACAAAATGTTAAGGAATATAATCTTAGGGAGTGTAATGTTAAGGAAAATATTTCATACCTTAGTCAGTATAAGAACAGCACCAACACCTATGTGACTTCCGCCCTCACTATCTCTCATCACTTTATCAGCAATGTAAGCATCAATGGTATCAGTAGGATCCTTCAAAACCAAATGCACAGAGCCATGATCACTTCGAGTAAACTACTTCACAACCACAACAACCTAATAGAACAAAAAAAATATAATGATCAATTATTTATAAATTTCAACCTTAACTATAATTAAAATAAAATAATATACCTATTCCACCCTCTCATATTTTTGGCACTTCTCCTTGATCATTCTCAAGGGATAATAAGTACCCTCTGCAGTGAGATAGTCCATCGCAGAAAGCCAAGTTTTGCCCTGAAAATCATCATCTTCCACCGGCTCTTCAAGTTTTTTACATATGGCCTCTTGGGTCGACTGAGCGGGGGGTCCCTGAGAAACATGAGCTTTTCCGGTGCGATGCCGACGCATGGCGACCTGTGCTTCACCAGCGGGACCAGGTATGATATGACGCGGTGGAGATTCTCTCTCTCGTTCGATTTGAGGCGGTGGAGACGGTGGAGATTGAAACTCTCGTTCAATTTGAGAGAGATTAGATAGACGATTGGAGGTTTGACCGGGATGTCCTGGAAGAGGTTTTCGTCCAAGATACCAGCGGGGTTTTGATGGATCCATTTTGAGAGAGATAGATGAAAGATGGACTAAGAAAGAAAGAAAGAAAGAAAGAAAAGGGAGAACTGGACTGAGAAAGGAAGAGAATGGTATGTTTTGTTGGGACTGACGGAGGGGGTTATGTAGGGATTTGGAATATATTAAACTCGCTACACGGTGTAGCGAGTTTGACTTAAATCTGGTCAAAACTCGCTACACCGTGTAGCGAGTTTAGTTTAATTAAATGCCGTAATTAATTTCCCAACGGCCTAATTAATTACCCTAAACTCGCTACACGGTGTAGCGAGTTTTGACCAACCCTAGTCAAACTCGCTACACGGTGTAGCGAGTTTCAAAAAAGAGGACATTCCGGGCAATACTTTGAACAGTAAGTCATTTTGGTAAATAAAAAAGTAAAACGGGATTATTTGAGAAAAAATTCATAAGTATCCAATGTCTCAAAAATCCTAATATCTCAAAATTCATGAAAATAGAATAGCAAACAATCACAAACTATAAATTGATATTGCCTAAGTTTATCCTTAACTCTTGCATCAACTTGAAAGTAAATGAAAATTCAAATGTTAGATTGAAGTATCAAACTAAAAATGTGAAAGAATCTAAAGTGCACAAATAACAACAAATGTTCAAATTTATGGTATTTACCATAAGGAATGAAAATCGGTTCACCATTTTTTAAGTTGCAAAGATGGATTTCTCCATAAACCGTTCTCACATCACTCTCCAATTCCACATACATATCAATCTTGGACTTTAACATAGATTAATTCTGATTGAAACAGAATTGTGACAGAAACAAAGTACTATAAGCAATCACAAAATTACATCAAAAGCCCCTATCCTCACCATTTCCTTTCCACGATACTTTCTTTACTTCGCACCTGTTACAAAATAACAAAAAAGTAAAGGAATCATCCCATATATCTTCATACGTCAACTGTGGTGGAGTAATTTGTGAATCGCTTAGAGCTTCAAAGATCTTGCAAATCTTACGTCGAACGCGAGAAAACCTATTTAAAACATGCATTAGATCAATATATACACATATATATAGTTATATATAAATGTGTCATGTTATCGATATTAGATCCCGCCATTTAGTTAGTTAGTTATCCATCCCATTATAAATCTCTTAACTTTATTTTTTTAGTTAATTTAATTGAAATTTAACAAAAAAGTTACTAAAATTTATTTATTCATAAAATTTTAAATATTATTATTAATACAACAATATATTAAATTTTATAAAAATTATTTAATTTGAAACAGCTGAATTATACTGATATCATGAAAAATAGAGAGATTGTGATTGATAAATTCAGGGATAATTTTAGACACCGATTAATGAGAGTCGTTTGATTAAAGCATTGATAATTAATCTTACGGTTAGAATTGAAGAAGAAAATAATTATCAAATGACAGCCCTTGGATTGTAGCGGTTATGGATTGTAGCGGTTATGGATCAATATCAACCGTTCTTTGTGTAAAGTCAATAGGCGGTTATGAACTGAGTGAGAGAGAAAATGAGATAGAAAATAGTAAGATGATAGTGGTTATGAGTATTACAAATGGAGTCTCATTAATAAATAAATATTATATACTTTCATAAATAGAAAATGAGACTTATCAATAAAACGCTCTAGATGACAAAGTGAGTAAGATTATTCGGAATATAAGTAGAGTGAGTATTGCATTAAATTAAGGTCAAAATATGCATTTTGGCTAACGGAAGTTAGTCATGAAACTAACTCCGAGTAATATGTCATGTTAAATGAGCAAATTGTCTATTAAAAAAGATGTCCATGATATATGACTTGAAAATATAACATCATATTTTTTATTTGCAACAAATTATAAAAACAAATACTCACTCCGTCTTGAAAAATTTAGATCACTTTGACTTTAATAGTTAACTCAATCGAATTTTGACCGTAATTTTATGAAAATTTAGATATTTTTATGCAATTATAAAAATTGTTATTGTTTTACAATTAAAAATACCATCAATAACAATTTTTAGCATTTCATGGAAATATATATATATATATATATATATATATATATATATATATATATATATATATATATATATATATATATTCTTCTATAAAATTATTCATATAAAGGGAGTCATGTCGAATCTACACACTTTTATTTTTAAAAAGTATATTACAAAAGTAACCAATTTTCATGTCAGTTAAATTGTAAATTGAGAGAAAATCATACAGTTGATACACGCAACCAGACCACTTGCTTGTTTTCTTTCCATTTACATTTGAATTGAAAATCTTGATACACGCCAATTTCCAAATAATAGTTATGTATACTATTACTACATTATTATATTCCCGTACCGTCCCACGTGAATGAAAAATTTAAGTCAAATTGATGTAACTTTGATCAATAATTTAAATAAAAAATAGTGATTCTAATAAAAAAATTATTTTTTTATTATAATGATTTTTAGATTTTTATAAGAATTATTATTTTCTATTTAAATTAATAGTTAAAATTATTGCAATTTGACTAAAAGTCTCGTGATGGAGGGAGTATGTATTGAAATAGAAACTGTCAATCTACAACTGTAGGATCAAACAAATTGAAAAGAAATTCAATGATTGAAAATAAAAAAAGTTAAACTGATGTTGGAGGTGAGAATCAATGCTGGCCACTCTTTGTCTTTGTTGAAACTCAATCCTAGCCGCTATTTGTGTGGCGGTTAAAACCCACGGCTATTGTAATATAGATTTAAAAAAAACATTCATTATGCTCTTATAATATTAAGATATTTTTAAAAGGGCAAATTACAGTTTGGTTACCCATGTTTTATCAGTTTTTGCAATATGGTTCCCAACAGTGTAAAAGTTGCAACCTCATTCCCAACATTGTCAATTTGTTGCAATTCAATGTAAATTCAGTTAAAAACTAACTTTCGTTAACAATTAATGACATATGGCTAACACATGAATAAAGGAGGGGCAAGATGGACATTTTGCATGGGCATAATTGCAGTTTGATTACCTATGTTTTGTCAATACTTGCAATTTGGTTATTATTATTATTATTATTATTATTATTATTATGATTATGATTATTATTATTATTATTATTATTATTATTATTATTATTATTATTATTATTATTATTATTATTATTATTATTATTATTATTATTATTATTATTATTATTATTATTATTATTATTATTATTATTATTATTATTATTATTATTATTATTATTATTATTATTATTATTATTATCATTATTATTATGATTATGATTATGATTATTATTATAATTATGATTATGATTATGATTATGATTATTATTATTGTTATTATTATTATTATTATTATTATTATTATTATTATTATTATTATTATTATTATTATTATTATTATTATTATTATTGTTATTATTGTTATTATTGTTATTGTAATTATTGTTATTATTATTACTATTATTATTATTATTATTATTGTTATTATTATTATTATTATTATTATTATTATTATTATTATTATTATTATTATTATTATTATTATTATTATTATTTTATTATTATTATTATTATTATTATTATTATTATTATTATTATTATTATTATTATTATTATTATTATTATTATTATTATTATTATTATTATTGTTATTGTTGTTATTATTTTAATTATTATTATTATTATTATTATTATTATTATTATTATTATTATTATTATTGTTATTATTATTATTATTGTTATTGTTATTATTGTTATTGTTATTATTGTTATTGTTATTATTGTTATTATTATTATTATTATTATTATTATTATTATTATTATTATTATTATTATTATTATTATTGTTGTTGTTGTTGTTGTTGTTGTTGTTGTTGTTGTTATTATTATTATTATTATTATTATTATTATTATTATTATTGTTATTATGATTATGATTATTATTATGATCATGACCGAGTGAAATCGCTACATAGTGTAGCGATTTAGGTTACATTTAATTACAAATTAAACGTCAATGAGATTAACCCTAATTAAACTAGAATCGCTACATGGTATAGCGAGTTTCAACGGTAATATGCTGAACTCGCTACACCATGTAGAGAGTTTCCAAAAAGTGGTCATTTTGGAAAATATTTTGAAAAGTGGGTTATTTTGGGATATATATTTTTTTTAAAAAAAATATTTGAGAAAAAAATCGTTGAAGAGATGGGGTAGGTGAAATTTAATAGATATATGGAAAGGAAAAGAGATACTATAATATTTCGGGTGTACTTAGTAAATACGTAAATAACATAACGTTGAAGAAATTAATTATGGGCGTACAAAGTGGATAACCCAACATGATAACTAGGGATGACCAAAATCGATTTCGGGCCTGGTTCCGGTTCGGAAAATGTATGATCCTTAACCGGCCCGGATTGCTCACGGTTCCGGTTAATCCGGTTCCGGTTTTCTCCCCGGTTCGTCCGGTTCTGGTCCGATTCTATTGAAAAACAATTAATTTTCGTCCGATTTCAGGCTTTTTCCGATCCGGTTCAACATTTTGGTGACCCTTAACCGGTCCGGCTCCAAACCGGTTTCGGTTACCCCGGTTCCGATTTTCGTGACGGTTCATGGCGGTTTCAGACTTTTCCGGTCCGGTTCCGGTCCGATTTTCCGATTCCAATCCGGTTTGGCCATCCCTAATGATAACGTTGAAGGTATGGGTGTACAAATTTTTGTAAAAATTGCATTGCTAGGGTTAGTGTGTTGGGTGTATAAACAATCAAAATTCTATTTTAACCACCAAAAATGAAATTCAATTAAAACCACCGTATGAAGCCGTTTTCACGTTGCCGGCGGCGATGGGCGAATAGGAAAATCCTACGGGAACGAATAGGATTCACCAAAATATATACTCTAGGCCTGAGATTCTTGATAATGTGAGATCGTGGGATTGTAATTTTCTAGGGCTTGTGATGCAGGAGAAGACCCAGGCAGACGAGACGGACGCCCCATGACACACCCAGCGAGCGCCTCAAAGGTTGTTAACGGGAATGGAGTTGCTGAGGAATACAAATCACGGCCAAAAGTCACCGTCCACTTGCGCGGGCGCGCTAGGCACCCGGGCGGCCGCGCTCGTCCGTGTCCAAGCATCGCTTTGACGTATTAATGCTTTGTTTAAATTGAGTATTACCGATTTTTGGTTTATTTAAATGAGGGGTATTTTAGTCTTTGTTTTATTAATTAAGTCATTAGGGTTTATTTCTAGAATGGTCTTGTTATTAGTATAAATAGTTAAGGTAGGGTTTTGGAAAAGAAGAACTTATTCATTATTGATTTTCAATTCAAAGAGATTTCTCTTTAATTTTCTGGTGGATTCCAGATTTGTGTTCTTGAGGATTCATTGCTTGTGAATTCTTGTGTTTAGTGCGCTAAACACGAATCGTGTTGCTTCCGTGCTTTGCGTCGGTTGGTATCGTAGCGAGGCTTTATCCCGTCTTTTTCATCGCCGATTCATTATGGGGATCTAGCAACAAAGGCGGATATCGATGGCATAATCACCGCTATTGCCGCGTTGACTACAAAGGTTGCGGCGTTGGTGGCCGCTAAAAACTCAAAACGCCCGTGTTAATCGGATCCGAGGTGGCGAGGGAGACAGGTGGTTGCACCGGTTCGACGTCCTAGAAAGGCGTAAAATCGGGAGGAAGAAGATCTAACGAAGACGTTGGCCATGAAAGTTGAAACGGTGAAGGTGACGTGGCTAAGGGTCAAGCCTCGGAATGGGCAGCTGTGGGACTTCCTTCAAAGCCTCCGAATTTTGGTGTACCCACGGCTACTAGACAGAGTCCTTACAAAAAATTATAGATGGGTGCGAAACGGGTTTCCGGTGAAAATAACATTCCTGGAGACAATGGGGAGGAAGATTTATGTGCAAAAGACGAAATCATTCGGGTATGTAGTGAAATTATTCCCGCAAATATTATGATCCTTGTTCATACCCCTATTGAGCCTCCTGTTATTGAAGAACAATATGTTACAATTGAAGAAAAGATTGAGCACAAGAATATTGAGCCTCCTAAGCATTAAGGTCCATGAGCATGCCCTAGTTGAACCCATGAATAAAGATGTGGGTAGCATTACTTGGGTCTACACCATCGATTTTTGATCATGTTGTGGGTGTAATTGATTGGACAAAAGAATTTACATGCGATGATAATTTTATTTTTGATCGTGGGAAGGAGAAAGAAAAGATTAATTGGGGGTTTATGGAAGGGTCCATGGGGGACGTTAATTTTGTACTTACTGTTGACCCTGGGGAAGATGGGATGGACGGTCACCGGATGAGTGTCGACATTGCTAGCATAATTTTATTATTGGAAGAACAAAACTTACATTGGTACGGGCTCAAGGAACAAATTTATTCCAAGTATTTGTTTCGTTGGGACGGAAGAGAATTCTTCTTCTTTCCGAAGACGAGGAGAACATTGGTTTATTCAAAGTATTTATTCTTTTGGGGCGGATCTTGCCAAATATCGGATATGAACTCGGGGTCGAGTTCTTTTGAAGAGTGGTTGACTGATGCAGGAGAAGACCCGGGCAGACGAGACGGACGCCCCATGACACACCCAGCGAGCGCCTCAAAGGTTGTTAACGGGAATGGAGTTGCTGAGGAATACAAATCACGGCCAAAAGTCACTGTCCACTTGCGCGGGCGCGCTAGGCACCTGGGCGGCCGCGCTCGTCCGTGTCCAGCATCAGTTTTGACGTATTAATGCTTTGTTTAAATTGAGTATTACTAATTTTGGTTTATTTAAATGAGGGGTATTTTAGTCTTTGTTTTATTAATTAAGTCATTAGGGTTTATTTCTAGAATGTTCTTGTTATTAGTATAAATAGTTAAGGTAGGGTTTTGGAAAAGAAGAACTTATTCATTATTGATTTTCAATTTAAAGAGATTTCTCTTTAATTTTCTGGTGGATTCCAGATTTGTGTTCTTGAGGATTCATTGCTTGTGAATTCTTGTGTTTAGTGCGCTAAACACGAATCGTATTGCTTCCGTGCTGCGTCAGCTTGAGGAGATTTCAACCGGATTCTGACCAACCGGCAAGCAACGATCTATGGCTAAAAGTGGGTGGGATTCATCACGATTGTCTAGACCTTCAATGGTATAATCTTCTAACCGCTAGACCATAGAACCATTCGTAAATAAACGTCTTATGTTTCCAATTTATCAAAACTTGATATATGTAGTTGAATCCCTATCTAACAAATTTAGCTGTAAATGAGTCTCAGTAACTTAAGACGGTATCGTGGTTGTTGTTTAACAAGGTCTTGGGTTCAAGTCATCCCGCTGCATTTGTTACCCAAATGATTTTGATTGCATGATTGAACCATGTTTGGTTCAAACGGAGATTTTATATGATGACTTTCCGAGATATCACTTTGGTTGCATGTCGAATTAGCAAGTAATTCCTCTGGGACAATATCTCACATGTCTTTCAAATCATCGAGGAACACACGTGATTTAGTTAATACCTGACTACGCCGTGACCCCTTGTTTTGAATCGTCAGACGTTTTCCTTTTACTTTGGTAAAGTACCAACAATTTGTGGCATAATATAGTTGAATGTCGAATACTCCCTCCGCCCCATAATAAATGTCGCAGCTTGAATTGTCAAACATTTTTAAGGATGGTGCTTTACTAGTTTGTACATTACTTGTACAATGTTAACATTTCACTAAGTCACTTTCCTAATTTAGAAACGCGACATTTCACTAAGTCACTTTCCTAATTTAAAAAGGGCTATATAATAGATTATTGTCCATAATGTTGTTAAGAAACATGAAAAATGCTTTAGCATGCATCTGAATTGTGTATATCGATGGGGTGGACTCTTTGATTGGAATAGAGGTAGTATTGTCTATGAACTGGTGGCCGGCCGTCTATAACTTGATCTATGTGTGATGGTGTACATTATAAATTGTTTGTTGTATCCTTCTAGAATCTTTTCTGAATCGTGACAGCTAGCAAAATACGAGACCAACTAAAATGATAAAAGTTAAAACAAGAAAAGCAATGGCAGATGTAGTAATTTAAGAAATAATCTAGTCTACAAATTATGCTCCAGTGCGCGTGTAAACACGCAACTTTGCCCTAATTTTAGCTATATATACACCTTAACAATTACATAAACGGCATACACTTCTTCCCCAATTTCCCATCCCATTGTTGGCGGCGATGAATATTTCTGTCACAGATGAAGATGATGATGATTGTTGTTCTGAGATGTTAAGCTCTTTCAACAATCATATCAACAATTCATCGAAAATTCGGTAAGCACCACGGTTCTCCTTTTTGTGAAATGGTCTGATCTTTTTCCGTATCATCTCTGAATTATGTCTCCCTTAATTTCTCTTGATGTGACTCTTGCCGTTACCCAGATTTGGTCATTGGTTTTTAGATCATTTTACTGCATGTATCTCTTTCAATCAAAGTTGTATCATCCAATTTAGCTTCATGCAATTATTCTGGGATGATTTACTCATCTGATTATAACATTTATTGGGGATCTTGATCAATTTTCTTTTATGATAGGAGGATCTGAATCCTTGTTTTAATTGATGTTTTTTATTTGAAAATCTATTTGCTTGAATTTCGATCAGGTATATAACTACATAAATCTGGTAAAATGATATCGTTCTTAAAATAGCAGATTCATGCATCTGTCAGATGAGTTACATAATTTTACCAAAAAAATCGCTATAGTAAAATTAAATGTTTTGAAAGTGGATAACAAGATTATTTTTGCATCTTTGTTATTAAAATGTATAAAAAGCATTCATTTTCAGAGTGTGTACTTATTATGTAGTAGATTTTGATTACTTTCAAAGAGTTGTGGATATTATAAGCATGATAAAAAGTAGTGTTATATATTGAAATAGGATGCAGGGATTGTTATGTTAGTTCAGCTTTGCTTCTATCGGTCTCATTAGTTATACCTATTGTGGTGTGTGATCATTGTCACTTTGTAGCCATTGTCCTTTAGACCTTTTGGCATTTCATTTATTAAGCAAGAGCAGAAGCCGATGTACTCCCTCCGTCCCAAATGAATGTCCTAGTTTTTAAATTTTTTGTCCCAAAATCAATGTTCAAATTTTGGGGAAGTTACCTAATCCTCCCTCATCATACAAGTTTTAATTTACGCTTAGACTTGCGATGCAATATAGTGAAATCGTTTGTGGGTTTTATGTACTTGCGCTTCTAAAAATGCTTAAATTCAATATTGTTGCAAATGTCCCTCAAAGTAAAATTTGGACATTCATTAAGAGACGGAGGGAGTAACATTTATAGTTATAGCATACTATTTTTGACTCTCTCTATTTTGATTCATTTTGAATTATCAGGGAAGGAGAACTCGGACCGTTGGCGAAGACTAATGAACTTTTAGTCTATACAAGAACCAGGTTCAGGGGAGCCAAAAGCAAAGCGGGTTGTTGTCATCCAACAACCAATTGCCAAGGTTCCTCTAGAAGTGGAAAAGTTCCAACGGACGAGAGTGTCAGCACATGTTGTCAATGTCCATTGTGAGTTATTCTATTTAATATATTAAATGTTGTAATATCTCGTCACCCTATCCGTTTTGCCTGTATTTTAATCACTAATATCTAGCTAAACATTTCATTTCTATTTCTTCCCACCCTCCCGCTAGTAGGACATACAGTAAATGTAGGAATATCTGTAAGCATGTATTAAAGGTGGGCCTGAGAATCATAGATTCATAGAGTACAAGAACATATAGACTGGCCTCTAAGAAAACGATTTTCTTACTTGAACTAAGTTATTAACAATGGTTTTTACTACCTCCTCCCAAAATGAATGTCCAAAAAATCAAATTTGCTCTTGATCAAATCAAGAGTGAATTTGGAATTTATTTTTTTTTTAAATTCATTTTGGGACGAAGGGAGTAATTGAGATTACAGAGTTCTAGGACGTAAAAATGATTTAGGAGGTAGACAATGATCTTTCCACAACTTAAGCATGGAAGCAGGGGCGGATATCACTGTGTGCCTGATGGTGCACCTGCACCACAAAATTTATTTATTATTTTTTTTTTACAAAACGACGTCGTTTTTGCTTAGGGAAAAAAAAAGGATTAATAGATTTATTGGAACGCTGTTCTCTAAAGATCAGAAACAAACAACCCTCCGTCTCCTTCAGTTTCTGCGTCTCGCCATCTCGGCCGTCTCCGTCTCCTCCTCCTCCACCGCCACCTCACTCCCCGCCGCCGACCTCTCCGGTACCATAGAATGGGCGAACCAAACCCCTTCCGCAACCCCTCACAAAATCAAGAAGAATTTCTCGAATCAAAGGTAAACCCTAGAAATTTAAAATTGCTTTAATTTTCTTGATTTGGATTTTGATTGGTTCGGTTCTTGGTGCGATTGAGAACATCTTTTATACCGTCCCCTCTGGTGTGATTGAGGCGTACAGGAAATCTATAGAATCTCATTTGCTGCGTTTTGAGGTGAAATTTCTGCTGGTTAATGAACTAGCTTCATTTGGTGCACTGGAAGATGTTGATTTGTGATTTCTTCCTCCATAATATCTTTTGTTCTTTTGTTATTAAATCATTTGGCTAAAAATATATTTCTTGGGCACCTATCATACTTCTCAGCTACCCTTTGTCAGGACATGGCCGAATTGCACTGTGCAACCGTACCCGGATTTGACTCGCCAGAACCGGAATCGTGTAAGACCCGTGAACCGTTGGACCCGTACCCGTACAATTGGCGGTTCGGTTTCGGTTCCTCATTTTTCAGGTCCGTACCCGACAGGTCGGAACCGTAACCGTAACCGTACCCGGACCCGGATTTGGCCATGTCTAAATCCTATATGTGTGTAGACATGGCCAACCCGGACCCGTGGAACCGCACCCGAATTTGACCCGTCAGAACCGGAACCGTGTAAGACCCGTGAACCGTTGGACCCGTACCCGTACAATTGACGGTTCGGTTCCGGTTACTCATTTTCAGACCCGCACCCGGCGGGTCGGAACCGTAACCGTACCCGGATTTGGCCATGTCTACTTTGTCTTATTTTGTAGTGGCTGTGAGGCAATGTTTTTTTTTTTTTTTAAATATAGGGTAACTTTTGTGACGAGTTATTTTATAGTTAATGACTTCTAGTAGCTATCAACTGTGAGAGTGTAAGCTCTGTGTTTGAAATTTTGGTTTGTGTTTGTTTTCTTCTTTTCCCTTCCCCCACCTTTCCTAGAAAACTGGCAGTAGCATGGAAGAAGAAGTGGAGATCTCTGTATATGATGCCACCGCAGGTATATTTTAAATGGTTTTAGCCTCTAATTTTGCATTCTCTTTTGAACTTTATTTTTCACAACTTAGCTTTGATTTAGATTTTGGATCTCAAGAGAATGTGTTTTTAGTTTTGCGTTTATATTTTTATATGTAAATGTATTGAATTTTAGTTTTGCGTTTTTTTTTATTAAGAATAGGCACCACCAATAGCTTAGGTGTAGATCCGTCACTACATGGAAGGTTGATATCTAAGTACAATGCCTAGAAACTAGGAAATTCATGTTGTCGTGTGCAGTTCTAAGTAATATTTGCTTGACAGTATTTCTATTATTTTCATGTTTTTGATTTCTTGCCAGGTATTAGCTAATATATATGTCTGCTTTACTTTCAGGCTTGGTCAAAGGGTCAAACACGAGTGCTGCTGCACGATTTTTCTCATCAAACTTCATTTACTTTGACATCAAATTATGTTCTTTTACCAGATGTTGGGCATTGTAGAAGTATTTGGGGCTCAGAGTATTTGAAGTTCTGAGAAATAAAGTCACTTCTGGAGATTATATCTCTCGGTTCTTTGCTAACTAACCTGCAGTCGTGAACAAACATGGCAGAAGATTTAACAAGAATCTCATAAATAAGAGTACCAGGCATGTATGGTACGGTTTCAGTGACGTTTTTTCATGTTCTTCCTCTCCAAAATCTTGACATCTTCCTGTGAGAATTACATATGGCAATACGGCGATTCATATTTGTGGACCCCAAATCATTTTTGGACTAAGGCTTTGTTGTTGTTGTAGAGATGTACAATAATGTTAGATGAATTTATTCTTGAAGCTATGCTGAAATTATGTATTTTGTGAGGAAGAAAATCACTGTTTAGAGTAGTGTAATCATTGTGTACTCTTGTTATTATCTTTCCCTTTGTTCAAAATTGTCTTGTTTACCAAATCTTTTGTAGATGATATTTTACTTGTTTGTATGGTATTGAATTTTTTTCATCATTTTCGATGAAGCGAAAGACTCAATATTTTTTGTCTTGAGAATATAATGGAATAAATCAAAATCGCTCAATAAACTGTTTGTTCCTTTGTTATTAATCACGGTCACATGTAATTTTTGATACAATTCTCATCGTGGGTAATCTGGAAATAGCCTTTCACATTTAATGTAGGGGCAAGCCTTTCTGTGATTTAATGTAAGGGCAAGACTGAGTACACGCAACTCCCCTTATACCACTATAGGTAGGCGAATGATTTTTCGACACTGGGATAATGTTGTTATGTATGCTATTGAAATTGCAATAAAATAGGCTAATTCTATTTGCAAGGCATGGGATTGTACAAGGCACGTTAATGCCAAAAATACCCTTAGCCGGACACGCGTGTTTCGTGTAAACGTACACGAAATAATGGGTTTATTTCGTGTAAATATACACGAAATATGGGAAAGTATTGAACTTTTTGTTTCGCCTTATTATACACGAAATAGTGCGTGGTGTTTCGTCTGATTTAACACGAAACATGACAGAAGCATTTCATAAAATGTTACAAGAAATAAACATTGTCATTTCACCAATTTTCACACGAAATAACATGATACGTTTCACCTATTTTCTCACGAAATAAAAAGTTTCTAACAAGTCTGCTGCATAATTCAAACATCCAAACAAAAAAACTTCATACAAACTGGATAATTCAAAACCAATACATGATACACACATACTATGGTCTATTTCTTGAAATTCTTTCTGCGTTCGCCGCATTTGAGAGTCGATTGAATGTGTCTATCCGAGCTCTGTATGGCATGACCAGGTTACTTGCGCTTGGTTCACGTTGATTCTCCCAATATAACGCTGGTGATGGTATTGGGTAATCAGTGTCTGACATGTGCAGCTGCAAATGTAATAAAATAGTTAAATATAACGAATATCAGGTGAATTCTATTTCCAAGGAATCATTATGTACAAGACGATATAACAAATTTAAAGTATCATACCAATTGGTTTCCCACATGTCCCAACACAAGTGTGTTTGTGGGTGGTCCCACTCCTTGTGGTACAGTCACTGAAAGGCATGTGAAGCCACTGGTTTGCGTGTACGAGACGAACACCACATTATACCTCGTGGCAATGATGTGCCCTAGCTCTGGGAGTATCATATAGTAATATTCAGGAGCCGGGGAGGTATAACAAGTAATGCGATCGTAGAGCTCGTCTACAGGCCTCCAGGATATAACTCTCTGATAAAGCTCGCGGCGACTATGTAGCTCAAGGGAACAATCTGAGCGCACTTGATGCCACATGTCCTCATTTCCATATATTTGAGCTGCTACAGCTCTATAGCCACAATTTCCATCACCTCTCACATCTGTGATGCCTTCAATAAATGGGACAATGAATGGCATAAACGACAAAGTATACCCAGAAGTATGTAGATCAGTGACTATGAGCTGTCCATTTCCCTTTCCACGACCCCGACCCCGACCCCGACCCCGTCCTCGTCCTCGACCTTGTCCTCTCCCACGACTTGAAGCAGCTAGTGGTGGAAGAGACGTAGGAGTAGTAGGGCTAGATGGTGTAGTGTTTGAAGCTGATTTTGGATTAGGCGTGGACTTTGATTGGGTTGATGCAATGAATGAAGATCTAGACCTACTGCTAGGGGAGGGTGGTGTAGTGGGGACTCCAATTTGAGCGCATCCGCATCCGGACGTCTTCCCCAACTCGCGATAGATGTACGCCAAAGCAGCTGATCCCCAGGTGAGATGCCCAAATCTATGAAGATCCATGCACAGGGAAAGATAAGCTGCAGGCATCTTATCCTGACTCTTGTCCACAAATAACGTGTAACCCAAGAGGAACAGGAGATAAGTGGATGCACGCTGGTCATCTGACATGTCTGAACGGGCCTCAAAGGCAAGACGGAGCTCACATAATGTGTAGGACGTGCCCTCGTACAGCCGATGAGGTGTCTCTCGGGATCTCGTGTAGGTCGGGCTGCTCTGGATCCGCCGTCCTAACAGGAAAACTAATCCAGCTGACACCTATAAATTGTAAATGAAGAATATGTCAAATGCAGTCAACCAAAGCTCTATATATTGAAAATGAAAAATATAACAACAATATACCTAGAATATGAGTGACGTCATGCATCGTAATCGTCATCTCCCCCCACGGCATGTGGAACGTGTTAGTCTCAGGAGACCACCGTTCCACAAATGCCGTCAGCAGCGCCGAGCTAGTCCGGCGAATGGTGGTATCATGCAGGTGATGGATACCCGTAGCATCGACCGGCAAGCCAACCATGCTTGATCATCCTCGGCCGACTATCACGCGAGAACCCGTTTTAAAGATTTATCAATAACAATTTTTAGAATTTCACAATAATGATTACATTAAAACCAATGTTTCGTCAAAGTTTATTTTTGTAAACAAATAGCTTACCTATTGAGATGCTGATGTCTGGTATGGAACTTCACCACCGACTGGCTAGTGGGGTTGCCCCAAATCTCTCGGGCTCGGTGATGACCGAACCCATATAACAAATCACAAACCTCAGGACCGCCACCTGGGTCGCTCTCAATCCGCCATGATGGTGGCTCCTCCTCACCCGCACCCTGCCTCCTCCTCCGTCCCTGCCCTCTAGCCACATCCTGACCCCTCCTCCTCCCATGCCTCAATGGTCTAACATCACGTATCTCCGCCTCCTCCTCCTCCTCCTCCGCCTCCTCCTCCTCCCCCTCCTCCTCCTCCTCCTCCTCCTCCTCACCCTCATCAGAGTCAGAAACTGAGACCTCCGCATCTGCCACGGGAATACCTGTCTCATCATCAGACTCTACATCCCCAAAACTCTCATCAACCAAAACATTCATGTCATGTTTCTTTTTGGTGCGTCCGGGAAATTTCGTTGCTGCCTTCTCGGCCTTCCTCTTCCTGTTAGACGCAGTCATACGTTCACGTCCCTACAAATTTTTTTAATAAGATAGTTAAATATAACAGACAATAAATAAGCCGCAAGTCTAGTAAATTTGGACAATTCAACAAATCAACAGTTATAAAAACAATCTACAACAAATAATCATCAATCTACAATTTTTGGTTTTTTTTTCAGTTCACAGTTCACATTTTGTGTGCCTATACACGAAATGTAGTGAGTGATTTCGTGTAAATTCATACGAATGATATGGAATCATTTCGTGTATAGGCACACGAAACACAATGGAACAATGTTTAGTTCATTTCGTGTGCCTATACACGAAATGCTAAGAACAATTTCGTGTAATTTTCATACTAGATAGAAGGACCAGTTTCGTGTATAGGCATGCGAAACAACCTAAACATTGTTCCATTGTGTTTCGTGTGCCTATACACGAAATTTTTGGAACCATTTCATGTAATTTTACACAAAATAATCCCAGTCCAGAAACATATTTCGCACTTCAATTTCAAACCCAGTTCATCAATGGAATTCTAAACAACAAATTCAAACCCAGTTCATCAACATCTCATTTTAAAACCCAATTCATCAAACTAATTTTTGAATAATAATGACATACTCTCTTTGACCTAAACTCCAGAAAATCGAGGCTGGTGAGGGAGGGATTACCTTATTTACAGGCATGGTGGTAGACGAGGTTCTGACGGCCATGGCAGCGGCGGAAGCGCGGGCAGGGACGGCCGGAATTTTCATTCTCACCATTCTTTCCGCGGCCTTCACAAGGTGTTTTGGTCGCGTCGTGTACGAGAGAGAAAATGTTGGTGAGGGATGGAGGGAATGAGAGAAATTGAAGGCTTTTGGTTTATATGGGAGGGTAGTAATGTAATTTCCTGGTTCCTTGCAAGTTGTGTGCCTTGCAAATATGTATGCCCATTGTTTATTTTGAAAATGAAACCATCACAAATTAAAAGGGTAAGCAATATTTTTGGGGACAGGTATATATTTATGTACAGTATTCATGTTTTAGGGCAGTGTAGGTAAACGACTTGTGGTTAATCTTTTGCTTAATCATAAATAATCTCCGTATAAAGGG
>JAFEMH010006646.1:47500-117279 GCA_022495995.1 Adenophora triphylla var. japonica
GCTTAGAAAGAAGCAGCCCTAATTGACTGTACTAATTAGGAAGAGGGAGTTCAAGGAACTTGCCTTCTAAATCATTGTAACTCTTAAAGCGACCTAGATTATAGTTGATTGAGCTCACTTGTCTGGGACCGTGGGGGTGGACGTAGGAGGAGTGAACTCTGAACCACTTTAAAATTCTCGTCTCTTGTCTCTTTTATTTTCTTGTCTTGCACTTTAATTTCCATTTAAATTATGCTTTTTATTACTTTAATATATTATTGCATGATCACATAGACAAGTTAAAACTGATAAAGAGATTAGAAATATATATGTTAGACAACAACTTCAAGGCCTTAGAAAATATCCATTCCGCTGCGCATAAACTCATATCTTTTTTTTTTGCCTTGAGAGTGTTTTCAAGAAAACGGGACCTTTCACTTGATTTGTCAGATGACCTGAATTTTGAAAATCAGCTATCAATCGATGATGTGCTAATGTCTGAGCAAAGAGTCTATTGTTGAAAAGTTTGATTATAAAGGGCTATATAATTGATTATTGTCCTTAATGTTGGCAAGAAACTAGAAAAATGCTTGAGCATGCATCTGAATTGTGCATATCGAGGTGGGGGCGAGGGTTGAAATCTTTGATTGGAACTGTTATTGTCTATGAACTTGTGCCCAGCCATCTATAACTTGGTCTATGGGTGGTGGTGTGCATTGGTGTGCATTATGTATAGTTTGTTGTATCCTTCTAGAATCTTTTCTGAATCGTGACAGCTTGCAAATTACGAGACCCACTAAAAAGATAAAAGTTAAAACAATAAAAGCAATGGCAGATATCGTAATTTATGAAATAATCTAGCCCACAAGTTATGTTGCAATGCGCTTGTAAACACGCAACTTTGCCCTAATTTTTGGTATAAATACACCTTAACAATTACTCTCTGCCCCAATTTCCCCTCCCATTGTTGGCGGCGATGGATATTTGTATCGAAGATGAAGATGATGATGATGATTGTTGTTTTGAGATGTTAAGCTCTTTCAACAATCATATCAACAATTCATCGAAAATCCGGTAAGCACCACGGTTCTCCTTTATGTGAAATGGTCTGATCTTTTTTCGTATCTTTGTTGACAATTCTATGCTCCCATCTAAGTCATTTATGGTTTGTAGTTGACTATGTTGAATAGATATCTCTGGATGATATCTCCCTTAATTTCTCTTGATGTGACTCTTTCCGTTCACTCAGATTTGCTCAATGGTTTATAGATAATTTTACTGCACTCATCTGATTAAATCATTTAGTGGGGATTTGGATCCTTTTTCTTTTGTGATAGGAGGATCTGGATCCTTGTTTTTAATTGATTTTTTTTCTTTGAAAATCTGTTTTCTTGAATTACGATCTGGTGGAAGGACTATTCTTATGCCATGCATCCACATAACTCCAGGTTAAATGATATTGTTCTAAAAATAGCAGATTCATGCATTTGTCAGATGAGTTACATATTTTTGCCTGCGTTTTAATGAGTAATATCTAGCTAAATTTCAAAAAAAATGAAAAACTCTTCTCTCCCTCCCACTAGGACATTCAGTATTTGCGCAAGGCTAAAGATTTATTTTCCTAAATTATTCTTCCTTTGGACGGACCTCCCTATGTCCTTCCCATGATCTGTGATGCTCAGACCTTTCAGTTTTGCCAAAGTATCCGTGTCCAAAGGATAGGACATGGCGTGTGGGTGTGGCTATTTTACACTAAATTTGGGGTAAAATCTTAAAATTTTGGAGGATCCGACATTCGGATCCGTATCCGTGTCAGACTCGTACCCGAGTTCGAGCATCATAGAGCAGGATTATATCATGATTTGTCAAACTTACTACAAAAACTGTTCAAATGATTATACATTGTACTTTTTGACCATAACATCAGCTTGCCTGGTATTATGTAGTAGAACACATCCTTGCTGTTTGATAGGCTAAAGTCGCACGCCTACAAATTAATTACCAAGACTCGGCTACAAAACTGCAGCAAGGACAAGTCCAGGATCGATCCATTGAAGAACGGTTATTTTTTATATAATAGTAACAGACCAGTTTGGGGGTTTGATTGATTGTTTGTTGTAATTATACTAAAGCAAGAAAATAGAGTTGTAAATAATAATTTAAAGAGAACTTTGGATCATGATTCTATCCCCATTCTAATTCCGAATATCATTGGTTAAATCCCTTCCTTTATTCCCATATTCACCCAATCACAAGATATATTTCAATCTTTGTTTCTTTTTTTGATAATAGTTAATAGCGGCGACACGCTCAACTAAAAACCCTAATTGATAAACAAATTAAGCCGACACGGTCAAATTTCGAATAACAATTGATTTTGATTTAAGAAACTAAGATTGGGAATAATTGTTAGAACAATTACGATCCTTTAAATATGAACCGACTCATTACTAGATTAAGAAGAGAAGAAGAAGAAGACGGAAGCGTGTAAATACCTTGTGATTCCATGTTTGTTCTTAGTCTTGTTCTTGTTCTTGAATAAAGAGGATGAAGTAAGAAGATAGACTTTAAATTATGGAGGAGTAGATCTTCTAAATGATGAGTGCCCTTTACTCTCTTTGATCTTCAAGTACTTAGGAAGAGTTTTGACTGAATGAGAATGTAAATGACTAGTGATTCATAGGCTTGATGGATAGGCCTTTATATAGGAATCCAAGGGGCACTTCATTTAGGGACTACACCTATTGATATATAAGATATTACCATTATGCCCATCATTTAATGGTATACTTATATTATGGAATTCTACATATTATATTGAGTTCTATACTTTATACCATATGTTATAATATTGATCATTATATTATTAAATATTTATATGTTATATTAATCCATGTTCTTACAATCTCCCACTTGGATTATTATAACATATACCTTCACTTAATAAATTTCTTCAATCATATTTATAACACAAATGACAACCCTTATGTGCACTTTGTTGTCATTCGAAAACAATCCCGTCCATTAGTCATATAAGTATAAGGACTAAAGGGGCATTCGTTGTAATTGATTCGCAACTAAACCCACATTAATCACATATATATATCCAACTAAATGACATAGATTAAGTATAGATATGTAGCATGGAATATTGACGAATATATATGGAAAAAACATATATATATTCTCCAACTAGTCCTAATTTAACCAAAATGAGATCAATTTAAATAAAACAATACAAGGAAATAGAAACATTTAAAACTCCCACTGATTTAGGCATTATCAAAAGTCATTACACCCATATGAGCAACATGCTCGTGAAATACTAAAGGAGATAACGCCTTAGTAAATGGATCCGCTAACATGGAGTTTGTACCAATAAGTTCTATTTCTATTTGTTCATTTTGTACTCTTTCTCTCACAACAAGAAACTTAATATCTATATGCTTAGATTTAGATGAACTCTTGTTGTTGTTGGAGTACAATACCGCGGCCCGATTGTCACAATATAACTTAAGCGGTCTTTCAACACCTTTGACAATTCGCAGCCCTTCTATGAATTTTCGCAGCCATATAGCTTGATTGGATGCCTCATAGCAAGCAACAAATTCGGCTTCCATGGTGGAAGTAGTAACTAATGTTTGCTTGGCACTTCTCCAAGATATCGCTCCACTGGCCAAAGTGAAGACATAACCCGATGTCGATTTGCGACTATCTTGGCATCCAGCAAAGTCGGAATCGGAAAAACCAATGATCTCAAGATGATCCAACTTTGTATATGTAAGCATGTAGTTCTTCGTGTTTTGTAAGTATCTCATCACTCTTTTGGCTGCGACCCAATGTTCTCTTCCCGGATTGCTTTGATATCGCCCAAGCATGCCAACAATAAAGGCAAGATCTGGCGAGTACGGACTTGAGCATACATTAGGCTTCCTCTTGCCGATGCGTAAGGGATATTTTCCATATACTTGGATTCAAGATTATTTTTAGGACATTGATTTAGACTGAACTTATCTCCCTTAGAGACCGGGGTGTCATGTGGTTTACAATTTTCCATGCTAAACCTTTGTAATACCTTCTCTATATAGTTCTTTTGTGATAATCCTAACATACCTCGTGAGCGATCACGATGTATTTGGATTCCTAATACAAAAGAAGCTTCACCAAGATCTTTCATCTCAAATTTGTTAGAGAGAAATTTCTTGGTTTCCTTAAGAAGGTCTTTATCATTACTAGCAAGTAAAATGTCATCCACATACAAGACCAAAAATATAAACCTACTCCCACTGAACTTATGGTACACACAATCTTCACCAAGATTCATTTCAAAACCAAATGAAAGAATAACTTGGTTGAATTTTAAGTACCATTGACGAGATGCTTGCTTAAGCCCATAAATGGATTTCTTAAGTTTACAAACTAGTTGACTAGTTTGATCCGAATCAGTCACCATTTTTGGTTTCTTCATATAGATAGTTTCCTTAATGTCGCCATTGAGAAAAGCTGTCTTTACATCCATTTGATGAAGCTCAAGGTCAAAATGTGCCACTAAAGCCATAATGATCCTAAAAGCATTTTTAGAGGATACAGGTGAAAATGTTTCTTTGTAATCAATGCCTTCCTTTTGAGTAAATCCTTTAGCGACAAGACGAGCCTTATGTCTTTCCACATTACCTTGTGAATCCCTTTTGGTCTTAAAGATCCATTTACATCCGATGGGTTTCACATTCTTAGGTAATGGGACAAGATCCCAAACGTCATTATCATTCATGGATTTTAACTCTTCATTTATGGCATCAATCCATTTATGAGAATTTGAACCACTAATGGCTTCATGGAAGGTGATTGGCTCATCTCCCACTAAACCTAACGGTTCCTCATTCTCGGCAAGATATACATCATAATAATCCGGTATAGCACTCCTTCTTGCTCTATTAGATCTTCTTAATGGTACCGGTTCTTCTTGATTTTGAGGGTGTTGAATTTCCTCATCAACATTTTCATGTTGTTCATTAATAGGAGAATTAACGTCATTTTGAATATTATGTTCTTGTCGAATTTCGAGCACAAGCTTGCTTGATTTTCGATAGGAACTATAGGAAGAGGTATAGAAACGAATTCCTCTTCCATTTCTTCAAATTCAAAATTACTATTCAAATTTTCCCCTCTAAATTCAACATCCTCAAAGAACCTAGCATTTCCCGTCTCGAAAAAGGTTCTAGTTTTTGGGTCATAGAATTTATATCCCCTAGATCTTTGAGAATACCCTACAAAATAACTACTAACTGTCTTAGGGTCCAACTTTCCTTCGTTAGGTCTATAAGGCCTAGCTTCGGCTGGACAACCCCAAACATGAAGATGATTAAGGGACGGTTTCTTACCGGTCCATAATTCATAAGGAGTTTTGTTAGTAGCTTTTGAAGGAGCTCTATTAAGAAGGTAGGTTGGGATTTTCAAAGCATCGCCCCATAATGAGTGAGGTAAAGAAGTACAAGAAACCATACTTCTTACCATATCCTTAAGGGTTCTATTACGTCTCTCGGCTACACCATTCATGCTAGGTGTCCCTGGCATGGTGTAGTGAGGGACAATCCCACACTCTTCCAAATAGCGAGCAAAAGGACCCGGACGTTGTTCTCCCGAGCCGTCATTCCGACCGTAGTATTCACCACCACTATCGGATCTAACGTTCTTAATAGTCTTTTCAAGTTGATTTTCAACTTCGGCTTTAAAAGACTTGAAAACGTCCAATGATTGAGACTTTTCATGAAGTAAATAAATGTATCCATAACGAGAGAAGTCATCTATGAACGTAATGAAATATGTTTGTCCGTTCCATGAAGGGGTAGGAAACGGTCCACATATGTCCGTATGAATTAGTTCTAAGACTTTTGTAGCTCTCAAGGATTCATTTTTGTTTGTACTATTTGTAAATTTTCCCTTAAGGCATTCAATACAAAAGTTATTTTCCGGAGTATCAAGCTTATGTAATATTCCCTCGGACACAAGCTTGTCAATTCTCCTTTTGGAGATATGACCCAAACGCCTATGCCACAAGGTATAAGAGTTTTTACTTGAAAACTTTCGTTTTATGCCTCGAGAGTTAGTTTCATTATTATGTGACTCATTTAATGAATTGACTGTGTCAAGTAAATATAGATTATCAATATAAGACAAAGAACTAGTACCAAAAAGCTTTGAATCAAAATATAAATTGCATTTATTATTACCAAAGATGCAAGAATAACCTTCTCGATCTAATGTAGTGACGGAAATTAAATTCCGTCTAAATGATGGAATAATAAATACATTGTTCAAAACTAAATAATATCCGGTACTTAATGATAATCTATAGGTCCCTATGCCTTCCACCTCTACCGACTTTCCAGCTCCCATGTAGATGAATCTTTCGCCTTCATTGGGCGTTAGGTAGTTCAGGCAACCCTGCATACATGAACTTATGTGAGTAGTTGCACCGGAGTCTAACCACCATGTATACGAAGGAATTGAAACTAAATTAGCTTCAGTACAAACAAAGCTAAATGACATACCTTTCTTAATTCGCCATTGGCGATACTTAGGGCAGTCGGGCTTCATGTGAGTGGGGTCCTTGCAAAAGAAGCACTTTTTCACCTTTTGATCATTTGGTGATCCCTTAGGCTTCTTTGATGCAACCGCAATCTCCTTACCTTTTCTCTTAATCCCTCGAGAAGAGGTAGATGCATAATGTGCACTTTCGGGTTTGGTGTGTTTCAACCTATCTTCTTCCTCCGTGACATGTGAAATTAATTCATTAATATTCCACTTGTCCTTTTGACAATTATAGGTCGTTTCAAAATGACCAAATTGTGAAGGAAGAGAAATTAAAGCCAAATGCACAAGCAAGTCTTCCGATAAGTCCAACTTGAGTGCTTTTAATTTCGATGATAGATGAAACATTTCCATTATATATTCCCTTAGGTTTCCAGTGCCCTTGTACCTCATGGAAACAAGCTTTCTTAAGGTAGCACTTGTTTCCGATTTATCGCTTTTTGCAAAGCGTTGTTCTAGGGCATCTAGGAAACCTTTTGCACCATCATCCTCGGAGACACTGTTCAGAAATGTCTCCGGGACTGCATTCTTAATTATGCTTAGGCTGACGCGATTAGAACGCTTCCACCTCTCTGAACTTAAGCGGTCTTCCGCAGTGCTTTTATCAGTTAGAGGGGCAGGAGCTTGTTCTCTTAATGCGAGGTCAAGGTCCAAACAGCCTAAGACCATAATAATCTTGTTTTTCCAAGTTTTAAAGTTTGTCCCAGTTAGCAAAGGAATTGAGTTTAAGGCAGTAGTAACAGAAGAAGCACTGATCAAATCTGAATGAAGAGAACAAAAGAATGAAACAAAACATGTATAAGAATCTACACAATGATTAATTATATCAAAATGAATTCCATCAAATTAAAGATAATCAATATGACATCAAAACTAATCTTTGGATTTCGAATTGACTCACAATTTGATTTATCTTAGGGTAAACAAATAGCTTAAACAACACATTTCATGTACTTGCCTTCCTTTGGGCCGGATCAAGTACAAGAAGTGTCCTAAAGTTTAAGGTACTTGTTCCCCGTTAATAAAGAATAAACTACTCATTTTAAACACCCGCCTTCCTTTGGGATGGTTCAAGGTTTTTAAAATGACCTAAAGTTTAATTCAATTATTACTTGTGAATGTAAATATTTAGTCAATAATAAGGTCTCCTTTGGGAAACAAGCATATTATCACATATTAATATTTACATTCATCTTTTAACAATTTTGGATTTAATTAACAAGGTCTCCTTTGGGAAACAAGCATGTCAATTATATTCAAAATGTTAAGGATATAATTAATCAAAATTAAGGCCTTAAGGTAAATTTGAAACTTTAAAGGGTAAAAACAACGGAAATTTATTAATAAAAGACAATATCCTTATGTTCTACCCGTCCATTCTTAAAGTTTAACAACTCTAAGAACCGCCAATCAGCGTGACTGGTGTCCAGATATCATATTTTATTAATAAATTATCAAAATTCTGAAAAAATTTGAGACTGAAGTCTCTCTGGACGACTCGTCCCTTAGGGCACGACTCGTCCCTAAGGGGACGACTCGTCCATGAAGGAGGGACGAATGAATCAGAAGCAACCCTATTCTGGAATTTTAAAGGGGACGACTCGTCCCTTAGGGCACGACTCGTCCCTAAGGGGACGACTCGTCCCTATAAGGGGGATGCCTGAATCAGAAAGGTCCCATTCCAGAAAATTGATGGGCACGACTCGTCCCCTACGGGACGACTCGTCCCCAATGCCCAGAATTACGAACAGTCACTATTTTCAAACCCTTTTATGAACAGTTTTCCAACCAAATTTCCCTTTTAATGCATTATAATTATTGGCTATGTAAATGGGACAAGTTTGCACTTTAATTAACATGATTCAAACAAGTAGACCTAGATTTACACACTCCAAACACATGATGTTGGCTATGTAAATGGGGTAATCTTGTATGAACCATTGTGTCTCTTAAAACTTGATCTTACCATTATTTCCATGGTGACTCAATTTTCAATCAAAGTAAGTAGATCCGCATACTCACAACACATTTAAAAAATGCGTGGCTATGCAAATGAACAAACTCACAACGCATCCAAGGATGGTGGCTATGTTCAAAAAATGGGATAATCTTACATTAAGGATTGAAAGCCTTTTGAGTAAAACCAAAATGCAGAAATAGAATGAAGTTATGAACATAATACTCTAAGACAAAATGAGTATTATGTACAAGAACAAAAAACAAGTGTAATTTTACATGGATTACAAACCTTGAACAAATTAAAGCACAAGACTTTATAAGAAATTCAAACTCAATCTAGTTTATGAGCAGGCTCTGATACCAATTGTTAGAACAATTACGATCCTTTAAATATGAACCGACTCATTACTAGATTAAGAAGAGAAGAAGAAGAAGACGGAAGCGTGTAAATACCTTGTGATTCCATGTTTGTTCTTAGTCTTGTTCTTGTTCTTGAATAAAGAGGATGAAGTAAGAAGATAGACTTTAAATTATGGAGGAGTAGATCTTCTAAATGATGAGTGCCCTTTACTCTCTTTGATCTTCAAGTACTTAGGAAGAGTTTTGACTGAATGAGAATGTAAATGACTAGTGATTCATAGGCTTGATGGATAGGCCTTTATATAGGAATCCAAGGGGCACTTCATTTAGGGACTACACCTATTGATATATAAGATATTACCATTATGCCCATCATTTAATGGTATACTTATATTATGGAATTCTACATATTATATTGAGTTCTATACTTTATACCATATGTTATAATATTGATCATTATATTATTAAGTATTTATATGTTATATTAATCCATGTTCTTACAATAATTACTAATATACTTTCAATTAGATAATTATCTAGTCTTACCCAATTCACAAATCAAGATGACACATACAAGATTTATGAAATTGCTACAATGAAAACCCTAATTCGACACAAAAGAAGGGAATTCTAGCAGTAATTAATCACAAGAATTAAGAAATTGATCAAGTTTCTAAACCCTAGTAATCAATAATAATCAAGCAATACAAGTAAAACTATGAAATAGGGAAATAAAGGGAAAGAGAAAACAAATCTCAATTCATAAAAAGAATGGTTCAAAGAACCCTAATCCAAAGTGAAAGGCCCTTGCTTGGTATGTAGATGATCAGACAGCTATGGTATTGGCTTAGCTGTCAGATGATAATTTGATTTGTGCAGCGGAATAAAAGTGATTTGAAATAATGGTAGGACAACAAACACAAAGAGATAATGCAAGTGTGTGAATGTGATTGCAAAAATGTAATAACACAGAGAATTTAAAGTGGTTCAGAGTTCACTCCTCCTACATCCACCCTCACTGTCAAACTTGACAAGTGAGATCAATTTTATTATAATCTTTAATCAACAAAAATTACAAATGATTGATTTAGGCAAGTTCCTTGAACTTCCTCTTCCTAATTAGTACAGTCAACTAGGGATACACTTAAAGTACAGTCTTAAGTGCTTTTACAACTTGAAGTACAGTCTCAAGATTTTACAAAATAACTAATACACTCAAAGTACAGTCTTGAGTGATTACAAACTTATTCTACACCTAACGTACAGTCTTAGGTGGTTGGGGTTTGTGAATTAACACACTGGGGTTGTTTTTGTTGGTGAAGAGGTTTAGGGGTGAAGGTTTTGGTTTGGAACAGGGTTTTAAAGGTAAGGATTGGTGTGTGTGTGTGTGGATTACGGGAGGTGTGTGTGGGTGTTTGGAAAGGGTTTTTGACGGGAAAATGAGTATTTTTCAGTGATTTTGTTAGAGGAAGAGATCCTCTATTTATACCCTTCAATGTAGCCGTTGGAATATGACTGTTGCGGCTACATTAATGAGCTTTGATCGGTCTTTGTCCCACTTGTCCACATGCAGTCTTCATGAGCCGTCTTGAGCTGTGAGCTTGAACCGAGAGCTTCTAGAAGGTCTTCGGTGGTCTTCATTGGTCTTCATTAATGGACTTGATAGGCGTGAAGATGCAGGATCTAACATGGTTGAGTTTGTGGTAACATGGTGTGAGGCGGGGAGATGGTGTACGAGGACCGAAGTCATATGTCGAGATCATGGCAATGCTTAGCTATCGAGAGGATCTCTAATAAGGACTGAGATGCACTTGATGATCTTGATGACTTAGAGAGTGACTATGATTCATGTTTTTGATTGATTGTAAACATTGTATAAGAAAGAATCATAGGTCATCGGACTCATAGCTGTCAAAGTGAAGAATTATGACAGATAACATCTTTTGATATAAACCTTGTTCTATATATATATTCCTTTATCAAAACCAACTAACTAAGACATTGATCAAAGTTAGGTCAACTAACTAAGACATTGATCAAAGTTAGGTCCTAACAATTTCCCCCTTTTTGGTAAAGGAAGATTTATTTAGAACAAGTTTTCACAGTTTGATAAGAGAAATAATAAAAGAAGTAATCCAAGGAATCATATCAGGCAGAGGTAATCAAACTGAGATTGAATACATGGAATTAATCTCAGGATGAGAAGAGTTCACAAAATACTGTCATACAAACTGAGGCAAACAAAACATATTGTCTTTAACAAAAAAAATGTTCCATAACAAATACAATTATTCATCAGCCAATTGATCATAGAATTCATCTCTT
The DNA here is from genome assembly GCA_022495995.1 of Adenophora triphylla var. japonica. Taxonomy (NCBI): domain Eukaryota; kingdom Viridiplantae; phylum Streptophyta; class Magnoliopsida; order Asterales; family Campanulaceae; genus Adenophora; species Adenophora triphylla. Next base: position 58,715 of record JAFEMH010006646.1, read on the forward strand.
TCTTGTCTGGCTGATAGAATCTGATTTCTTTCATCCTCTAGCTCTCTTCTCATTTCAGGCTCAACTCCTCTATAGAAGAACTCATTGTTCCATTCCCAGGACATCCTTTCATCATACTTGAAGAATTTGTCTTCCTTTGACTTCAGTTGAGATCTTCTAAGGGGAATTTGATCATTTCTGATTCTCATTGTGCCCCACAAATATTTCTTCTTGTTCCTGGTTTTCTTGCTCTGCATGGGCACACTGGATTTATCTGGTTGTGGCTGAACTGATGCTTGAGCATGAGTGAATTGCTGAGGAGGATTGGAAACTGTAGGGGATGGAAATATTGTTGGAGAGTCTTGATCAGGGCTTGAGGGAGCATCATTATCACTATCAATATCATAGCCGTCGAGTCCGAGGAAAGATCAATAATAGTTACGCTCTGCTTTGGTAGCGGCTATGGAAGATCTCGAATTCTTTGATCTCGGGAATAGAGACCAAGTTTTTGAAATGAGAGTTTTCATTGGGTGAGGTGAAGTTAATAGGATCTACAGTGATGAAGGGTGAGAGGTATGGCTCAATTCCTGGATTAAGAGTTGGGGAAAAGATGTTGACAGTTTTGCTTAATAAAAGCATAATGGCACACTTTTGTTCAAACAGTGAAAGGAAAAGTGTTTTTGCAAGGTCAATGCACAGGGTGAAGACTAAACCCTTTGGCATATACAAGCAAGAATTGAGTGATGGAGAGATGAGTTGGCTGAAAAGAATTTCCCAATCAAGAAGAGTATTGGGAGTGATGAACTTTGGGAAGGATGGGATTTGATGAACGAAGTTGGAGGTGGATGAGGTTCTTGACAGTTGCCATTTTTCATATGCAAAGAACACTAACCCTGCAAGGTTTCTTGCTACAACAATCAACCCATTTCTTGACGGTTCCCGAAATTTTGGATAGGTGAAGGGATTTGCTATTTCGGGATGTGAGTTACATGGGGTAACCTTGTCCTTCTTTGCTTTGATGGAAGACATAGAGAAATCAATTCCACATCTAAGCATCCAAGGTTCCCTTTTGGGAAGGAAGGATTGATTTGGATTTGGAGGAATAGAATGACTTGGGGAACTGTGAGGACTGTTAGGAATGGGATCAGCTGTCGGATATGTCTTGACCTTGTCCGGCCCGGTATTGGACTTTGTGGAGAGGCTTCAAAAGGTTCATTTTCGGGAATTGGAGAAGGTGGCTTGGAAGGTGCGAGAGGATTGGGTTGAAATAGGTGGGATTGGCTCAGAGGTTTGGCCAAGACTTTGATTTAGAGACACGGAAGTGAATTGGGATTTAAGGAGATTCAAGTGCCCTTACTTCACTTTTTGCCAACCTTTTCTCAAGGATAGCTATCATAGCTTCCTCATTTTCCTGAGGTCCATCAAGCTCAAGACCTTTGCAAGCATTCACAATTGAGTCTCCTTTTGAGACCAGAATGGGATTAATCTCAACTCCAACCTTCTTGAGATTTTGAATGACCTTAGAAGTATTATCAAGATTCCCCCTTTCGGTTTCAATACGGTTGGGGCGGGATCATTCACGGAGTTCGATCTCGGGAATGGAAGGGAAGGGATGGCTATCTACATTCATAGCTGTCACCTTGGGGTTTCTAGATGACTCACCTGGTCCACTTCTTTTCTGCATTAACCTAAGCCTGAGTTCATCTAGGGCCACTACAGATTCTTCCTCACTCAGAAAGTCCTTAAGATACAAAAGAACAGCCTTTTCAGTGTCAGGGTTCCCATCCAACTCAATAGCCTCAATTGCTCTCAGGATTTTAGCTAACTGTTGAGGTTGGGTAGAGGGGATATTCTCATCCTTGCTTTTGCTCTTTTTGCTAGGAGATACCACAGTCCTTTTCAGCACTCCAGTTTTCTTGACATTTGTCTTCACTCCTCTTTTCATTCTTCTACTAGTAGCCAAAGCTATCAAATCTTTCCAATGATTAAGCTTTATCCTTGTTTCTTTAAGCATTTTCTCTTGGGCTTCTCTGAAACTTTCAAGGCTCATATCCCCAGCCTTCATAACAATTCCCTTCTTTTGTTTCAATGAAAAGGTTCTTTCATTGAAACATCTTGTTTCGACGACTTTCTTGTCTTCACCATTTCGTGGATAGAGCAGGTTTGAGCTTTGGAATTAGAACTTCAAGGATTCCACTCATGAATCTGAAGTTGTTCATCCTTCCACCTTGCTTCTTGAATTTGAGAGTAGAGGATGAGACAGCAAGTTGGAAATTATGGAGAAGGACAATGCACCAATTTGTATCCTTGGTCATCAGGCTGAGCATCTGCTTCCACTCATTTGATCCCATTTGGTCAAATGAGGATTGTTTGCCATCAATGGCTTTGTTGACCACATCCATCAATGTTGACTTGAAGATATCATCTTTGTTCTTCACCATAGCTTTGTCTTGAACAGCTTTGAAGTCAGTTACTTTAAGACCAAGAAATTTTTCATATACAGTCTTTAATCTTTCCGATCCTCTATCCCATATATTTTTCACAAAGATCTTCTTTATTTGGGATTCCATAGACATCACTAACCATATCTTGAGTGATAGTTATCTCTACATTTTCTATGGTGGCGCTTATTGAATTATCTTCATTGTTTCTTCTTCCTACCAAATAAATTTCTCTGCGAGTTCTTCATAAATTGGGGGTTAGCTCCCATAAAATCAAGTAATTCATTTACCTCAAGCGGTTCTTTGATGAGGATTCCAACTTGAGTCATAGAAGTTGGGTTTGATGAAGTAACCATGAGCATCCGGGTACATTGCTTTTGGAGTCCGCCATTTGATGAGTGAAACAGAATTAGGGTTGGAGAAATACGATGGTAGATTGGAGAGGGAAAGAGAAGAAATTTAAACTGAGGGTTTAAGGAAATAGGAATTTTGGTGATTGCGAAAGAGAGAGAGAGATAAATGATGAGTGGTACGTGGGTTTTAATGAGCATTGGGGGTTACAAAGTTAAGTAACCGTTCATGTGAACAGTGGTTTTTACCCTTCCCCATGTTGAGACATTTATTCCCACAAAACACAAGAAGAACATTTTCTTTTTCAAGGAGATTTGCAGTGGAAGAGGCGGCGAAGGAAGTGACAATTGTGAGCAATTAACTCGATCAAATCACTTAAAGTATGCTTTAACCTAGGCATTGAAAGAAATCTCTGGGTTAAGCTAGTTTGAATGATGATTCTTTGTGCGAGATAGCTAGGTGAAAATTTGCCTATAAAACAATGAAAACTTCGAGGAAAATTATTCGATTGATTTACAAACAAACATGGGAAGATTTTCTTCAAAGTTTAATCCAAAGGTTATGGCTCAAACAAATTAAACAATTGGTCTTTGGGAAAAATGGTGAGGATGATTTGATGAGTGATGAGATGGAGATAGATAGAGAGGCTTTCAACATTGTTGAAAGTTCAGAGAGTGAATGATAAGGGAAAGAAAAAGAGAGTGAGAGTTGATGAAGATATAGAAATGAAGGAGGTAGCTGTCAGGGAAAAGATTGACAGCAAGGAGGGAGAAGGAATAAGACTGTTTGGGAAGACAATCAAAGTTGATCAAGGAGAGTCAAGTAAGGGAAGGAGTAAGGTAGAAAGGGTATACACACCGGGGAGTTGGTAAAGCGGGACAGAGCTCGGACGGCTAAGGAGAGAAGCTTAGCTGTCGGAAAGAAGGTTGAGCAAGATAAGCTTTATACACACTGTGAGCAGGGATTCTCTTTCTCCGGGAGTTGGTTTGTTGGAAGGTAGAGGAGATAACTTTGCAGGAGTGCATATATCTCCTTCTTCAACCATCTCATACCTGTTCAACCAGGTTGTAGGTTGCTTCGATCTGCAAGAGCACCTCCTTGTGGAGAGGGTGGAGTCAAATGTTGGTCAACCATTTGCAATCACAGGGAATGGTTCTTTTTCAGGAGAATTTAGCTTTGTTACTCCAATGGAGGGATTGCTTCAGCCATATGATCCAGTTGAAGAGTGGTGGCCTAGAAGAGCAAGTCCTTCTCTCCAATATTCAGTCACTTTCATTGATCCTTTCTTGGAGAGGCATCCAGTGTGGTTGCAGAGGTACCAACAAACCTTGAAATCAACTCAGGAGGCTAGAAATGAAGGAATGAGTGCTGGTGGAGGGTCTGGGGAGACTGTGACATTTCCAAAGAATGTCTGACAGCAGAGGAGAAGGCTTGAAGAGAAAAGAGTGGATCTGAAGATTGTTTGGTTTGGAAGAAGTTTTTGTTGGGTAAGTTGAGATGAGAGAGAAGAATTTGATGGGTTGTTTGTATGTTTTTGTTGTAAGTTTTTGTTGTTTTTGGTTTTTCAAGGCTTTTGGATTGATAGCTGTCAGTGGATGGCTTGTTAGGAATGTGTATGAGGTAATAGCTATCAGGCAACATTGTGATAGCATTACTCTGTTTGTAATCCTCTTTTGTTTAAGAAGAACACCCCTTTTATTTTGGCATATTAATCATCCCAAGCATGGCTCTTAATAGTTCAAATCTTTTTTCATCCATGGCTTTTGTGAGAATATCAGAGACATTGTTCTCAGTGCAAACTTTTGCAAGGTTGATATTCCCTTTTTCAACATGATCTCTGATGAAATGATGCCTGACTTCAATGTGCTTGGTTTTTGAATGTTGGACAGGATTTTCTGTCATAGCAATGGTACTTGAGTTGTCACGAGTAAGATGGGAATGTTTGATAATTCAATTCCAAAGTCTTGAAGTTGACTTTTAAGGTAGAGAATTTGTGAACAACACAAGCCTGCAGCAATGTACTCGGCCTCGGCGGTTGAGGTTGCAAGCGAGGTTTGCTTTTTGCTTGACCATGAGATAATCCTTGATCCAACAAGCTGGCATCCACCACTAGTGGATTTTCTGTCTAGATTGCACCCTGCATAGTCGAGTCGGTGAATCCAACTAGGGAGAATGGGGATTCGGTGGGATACCATAGGCCAAAATCGGGGTTCCTTTGATATATCTCAAAATTCTCTTGGACAGTGAGAGATGAGATTCTTTGGGATTGGCTTGAAACCTAGCACATAGACATACACTAAACATTATGTCTGGTCTTGAAGGCATCGAGATATAGGAGAGATCCTATGTAGCTTCTATAAAGTGTTGGATTTACACTTTGACCATCTTGATCAGCATGAAGCTTGGTTGTGGTTGACAAGGGAGTTTTAGTAGGAGATGCAGTTTGCATGTCAAACTTTTTGATCATTTCCCTTGAGTATTTGGCTTGGTTGATGAAGATTCCTTCCTTCATTTGCTTGACTTGAAGGCCTAGGAAGAATGTGAGCTCACCAATCATGCTCATCTCAAACTGATCCTTCATGATATCTCCAAATTCAGTGCACAAGTTCTCATTTGATGAGCCAAAGATTATGTCATCAACATAGACTTGGATGAGCAACTGATCATCTCCATATTTTTTGATAAACAAGGTGTTATCAATATGTCCTTTGGTGAATCCTTTTCCAAGAAGATATCTAGATAGGGTGTCATACCAAGCTCTAGGTGCTTGTTTAAGCCCATACAATGCTTTGTTCAGTTTGAATACATGATCAGGGAATTTTGGATGCTCAAAACCAGGGGGTTGAGATACAAACACTTTTTCATTTAGAACTCCATTTAGAAATGCACTCTTGACATCCATCTGAAAAACTTTCATCTTCTTGAATGAAGCATAGGCAAGAAATAGCCTTATAGCTTCAAGTCTTGCAACAGGTGCAAAGGTCTCATCATAGTCAATGCCTTCTTCTTGTCTATAACCTTGAGCAACCAGTCTGGCCTTGTTTCTAATTACAATACCTTCATTCATCTTGTTTCTAAAAACCCATCTTGTTCCAATCACAGTTTGATTTCTTGGTTTAGGAACAAGTTGCCATACTTTGTTTCTTTCAAACTGCTCCAGTTCTTCTTCCATGGCTTCAATCCAGTCAGCATCTTGGAGTGCTTCATTTATCTTCTTTGGTTCCACTTGGGATATGAATGCACTCATGAGAAAGGGGATGTTGTCTGGAACTGGGGTTTTATCAATTTGAAGGCTGATGTAAAGATCTTTATTGGGTGGAATGATATGGGTAATTGTGGTTTCATCATTGGTTTTGAGAGGAGAAGGAGGATTATTGGATGAAGATGGAAGGAGGTTAGAAGATGGATTAGATGAGGAATTGGGATGGTACATCGGCTAAGGGTTGGCTGTCAGCTAAGTGAGGATTTTGAGGAAGATCAGTCAAGGGATGACTATTTATTTGAATATTTTCTTCCTCATCCATTGGATTGAAGGTGGGAGAGATTTCTGTTGACTTTGTTGGCTTGATTGGTTGTTGATGAGAGTGGGATGGTTGATGGTATGCGGCATAGGATGGGCATCGGATGAATTTCTTGGAACCATGTATGGAAGGTTTGATGAATCTTGTTCATGGCTGAGAATAGTTGAATCAAGAATGGGGGATGATTCAGGGAGATTATCTAGATTTCCCAATCCTTCATCAAAATCACATAATTCAGTTATACTTTGATCATTGTTTTCATCAAAGTCAACATGAATAGATTCTTCCACAACAAGTCTTCTTTTGTTGTACACTCTATAAGCTTTGCTTGTGTTAGAGTATCCAAGAAAAATTCCTTCATCACTTTTGGAGTCAAATTTGTCCAAATTGTTCTTGCCATTATTGTGGATGAAGCATCTACTTCCAAAGCTGTGAAAGTAGGAAATTGTAGGAACTTTGTTGTTCCATAATTCATATGGAGTCTTCTTGTGAAATTTGTTGATCAGGGTTTTGTTTTGAACATACACAAAGAAGCTGGTAATACTGACTTCACCCCAAAAATATTTTGGGAGATTATGTTACAGACGGCATTGTTCTTCTTTGCCTCACGGATTGTTCTGTTTTTCCTTTCTGCAACACCATTTTGCTGTGGAGTTCTTGGGGCTGAAAAATTGTGATCTATGCCTTTTGAATCACAATATTCTTCCACTCCGGTGTTCTCAAATTCCTTTCCATGGTCGAATCTGATCTTGATGATGGATGTCCCTTTTTGATTTTGAATTTTGTTGAATAGCTTTATCGGACGGCTAAGGGTGTCACTTTTGGATTCAAGAAGAATGATCCAAGTGAATCTTGTGAAATCATCAACAACAACTAGGGAGTATCTTTTTCCTCCTAAAGATCTAGTTCTTATGGGTCCAAAAAGATCCATATGAAGCGGTTCAATAGGTCTTGAGGTGTCCAACTTGGTCTTGGGTTTGAATGAGGATTTCTTTTGCTTCCCACATTGGCATTCTTTGCACGGTTTATCCTTTTTGAATGGGATCTTTGGTAGACCTCTCGACAAGATTGGAATTTGCAAGCTTGGAAATGGTTTTGTGATTGAGGTGAGCCAATCTCTTGTGCCATAGCCATGACATATCAGATTGATTGAAAGACGAAGGCGGTGGCAGTTGAAGTTTCCACAATCTCTAAGCTCAAGCAATAGAGATTCCCTTTTCTTGATCCGAGTTAGGATGACTTTATTGTTTTTATCTTTAACAGTGCATTTGTCTTTAGTACAAACAACATGATATCCCTTGTCACAGATTTGACTAATGCTTGATCAAATTGTGTTTGAGACCTTCTACATAGGATACATTTGTAAAAATGATATCTTTTGTAACAAGATTTCTGATCCTTTGACCTTAGCTTGGGAATTGTCACCAAAGGTTACATTTGGACCATTTTTAGGGAATATTGTTGCAACCAATCTTTATTGAAGGTCATATGTCTACTACAACCACTATCTAAGTACCAGAGACCTTTCCTGGATACTGCAAAACAAAAATAAGATTTATGGTACCCTTTTTATTCTTTTGGGTCCAAAGGATTAGTTTTTCTTTGGAGCCCTAGCATTGTTCATTGATCCCTTATTGAAGAAGCTGGTTTAGGGTATGGTAATATGACATGATTTGCATCATGTAAGGTGTAAGAACAAATGGATTGGGAAGGATTGAAGTAGTGGTTTGGGTTGCTTTGTATTGGGGTTGAAAGCTGAAAATTATTTGAATGGGATGACCTTGGAGAGTCATTTTGATGAGCATGGCTTCTTCCATTTGAATACCGCCATTGAGGTTTTTGTTTTTTGGTGTATTTATGCTTGTTGTAGAATCTTTGTTGCCTTGGGGTTCTTTGTTGTTTGGAGGAACTTGGTGTCTGTCATGCCTTGGCTGTCTGTCAACCCTTGGGCGTCGACGGGGCTTGGTGACTAGCACCTTTTTGCAGCTTTGACTTCTTCCTTTATATTGGCCCCTTTTTGAACCCAAATAAACTTGCTTCCCTTGAACTTTATTTGGTCCTTCCTTTGATTGACTAGGGCCACCCAAGATTTCCTTTTCTTTTCCTTTGGTTTGAATGGGATAGGTTTGAGTTTGATAGCTGCCCGAGCTCGGGTTTTCTAGAACCATTTTTTTCAATGGCCCTTTCACCGGTGGGAGGAGTGTACACTTTTTGTGTAGGATCATCGGCTCCAATCCTGTTTTGTCACTTGGACGCCTTTGGGTGTAGGTGAAAAGAGATAATGCTTTGCTTGACATGTTCCATGAATCTATTTTCTTTTTAAGAGCATCATTATCTTTTCAAGATTGCGAGTTTTTGACAATTTTCATGATTATTAGATGTCTCGGTAAATTGTCGGATCCATGTTTTGTTTTTCAAGCATGATGCATTGATCTCTTAGCCCTTGGCATGCTTTTTCAAGCTCGAAATGGTTTTTGTGAGGTTGTCAATGGTTGAGGATTGGGAAAGGTTCTCATTGACCAATGAAGCAAAGCTAGTTTTTTGTTTTTTGGTTTGAATTAAAAAGAGTGCAAACTAATTGTTTAAAACCATCAATATTTAAAGAGTTAAAATCATGTACCTCTTTTAGTTCATCGACGCGACAAGTGCTTCCATCTCTTCCTCATTGTCGGATTCTTCATCATCTTCGGCCATAAGGCATATCATGGCTTCTTCTCCTTCAATTTGAGTCATCACTTGACATATACTCTTCATCACTTTGAATTTTGATGAGTCGGCAATCATGACTTGCTCTTTGTTTTTGTCATGTTTATTTTTGGAGCAATTGTAGCGATTGCACTTAGAGCGTGAATGATCTCTTTTGAGTATGTCATCTTCTTAGGTACACGATTGTCCCTAGGTTTCCTTGGTTCGGGGCAATCGGATGAGTAATGTCCTTGCTTTCCACAATTGAAGCAATCAATTGTCTTCTTGTAGCTGTCTTGTTGGGCATTAGAGGTGGAGGGATTGAATTTCTTGTCGAAAAGACTTCTTTTGAAATTTCATGGCATTTCGCTGACCATGGAAATGAGGCTTGGAATGTCTTCTTGGGAGATCTGTTCTTGTGATTTGGAGGCGATGTTTATCTTTTGAAGAGCATTGTTGACAATGGTCTCAATGTCATGGTGAGTGATTGGCTTGTTGACGGGTTCTTGTGCGGTTAAAGCCCCAAGGTTTGTGAAATGGAGGGACGATGGAATTTTTATCATACCTTCCGGTTCATAGGCTTCAAGCTTTCCAAAATATTGCTCAAGCTGTCATGGTGCTCCATTCGAGATCCTTCTCTAATAGAGTAATGCTACCTTCTCATATTCTTGAGGATATTTGAGTAAATCTTGAGGCGAGAGATCTTGTTGTTCAAATGTTTTCCATGATCGGTAATTGATCTAACAAGGTTCTCAAACCTTGGTGGCGACACTCACCTTTTCTCCGAGGGTAGAACTTGAAATTGTCTAATTGCCTAAGCAAGTTGTACAAGTTTTGTGTCCTAACAACTGGAGTGTTTAGTGAACTTGGTTTGAATAAGAGCCCATGCGGTTACGGCATTTGGTTCCTTAGCAATTTCTTGGGCTAGAGAGTCATTTACACTCTTTTGAAGAATGTTCTTGACTTTCCAAGTTTGCACTTACCAATTGCTTTTCGGCTTGCGGACCAAGTTTACGGGGATTTGATTTTTACTTGGTCCTCCATCGGTCTGAGACTTGAGTTGGGTATGACACTTCATTTTCTAGAACATACCAGTTCGAATGCTTTGTTTGCATCAAGATAAGTTTTTATCTTTGATGCATAGATCTCAAAGGATCCACAGTCATCAATGTGTGGGATGTCTTTCTCATTATTTCTTCTTGGTTGAGGCATGGTGGGTTTGAAGAGAATCCTTCACAAGTTGTTAGACTTTTAAGTGTGAAGACAAGCTACGATACCAATTAGAAAGGCCCTTGCTTGGTATGTAGATGATCGGGACGGCTATGGTATTGGCTTATTTGTCGGATGATAATTTGATTTGTGCGGCGGAATAAAAGTGATTTGAAATAATGGTAGGACAACAAACACAAAGAGATAATGCAAGTGTGTGAATGTGATTGCAAAAATGTAATAACACGAGAGAATTTAAAGTGGTTCGAGTTCACTCCTCCTACATCCACCCTCCTTTGTCCAAACTTGACAAGTGAGATCAATTTTATTATAATCTTTAATCAACAAAAATTACAAATGATTGATTTAGGCAAGTTCCTTGAACTTCCTCTTCCTAATTAAATACGATCGGACTAGGGATACACTTAAAGTACGGTCTTAAGTGCTTTTACAACAAAGTACGGTCTCAAGATTTTACAAAATAACTAATACACTCAAAGTACGAGATCTTGAGTGATTACAAACTTATTCTACACCTAAAGTACGAGTCTTAGGTGGTTGGGGTTTGTGAATTAACACACTTTAAGGGTTGTTTTTGTTGGTGAAGAGGTTTAGGGGTGAAGGTTTTGGTTTGGAACGGGGTTTTAAAGGTAAGGATTGGTGTGTGTGTGTGTGGATTACGGGAAGGTGTGTGTGGGTGTTTGGAAAGGGTTTTTGAGGCGGGAAAATGAGTATTTTTCAAGATTTTGTTAGAGGAAGAGATCCTCTATTTATACCCTTCAATGTAGCCGTTGGAATATGACTTGTTGCAGCTACATTAATGAGCTTTGATCGGTCTTTGTCCCACTTGTCCACATGCGGAGTCTTCATGGTGTCTTGAGCCGTGAGCTTGAGCGAGAGCTTCTAGAAGGTCTTCGGTGGTCTTCATTGGTCTTCATTGATGGACTTGATAGCTTTGTGAAGATGCGGGATCCTAACATGGTTGAGTTTGTGGTAACATGGTGTGAAGGCGGGAGATGAGCAGTCGAGGGCCGAAGTCATAGTTGTCGAGAATCATGGCAATGCTTAGCTATCGAGAGGATCTCTAATAGGACCGAGATGCACTTGATGATCTTGATGACTTAGAGAGTGACTATGATTCATGTTTTTGATTGATTGTAAACATTGTATAAGAAAGAATCATAGGTTTACATCGAGACTCATAGCTGTCAAAGTGAAGAATTATGACAGATAACATCTTTTGATATAAACCCTGTTCTATATATATATATTCCTTTATCAAAACCAACTAACTAAGACATTGATCAAAGTTAGGTCAACTAACTAAGACATTGATCAAAGTTAGGTCCTAACACAAAGCTATGAAAGTTTAAGCTTCCATGGAATAATCAAAAGCTTTAAATTGTTTTCTATCAACTAATGTAAAGAGATGATAAAAGATAGATCCCTAAAAACAAGTTGGAAAGGAGTATTTATACTCTTCCCATAATAACCTAGTCTAAAAAGGAAAATAAAATAAATAAAATACCAAAAATTACCAAAATTACACAATTCCCGTCGCTTGTTGTTGTCGCACGCTGATTCCGCTCTGGCGCTGAGGGACGACTCGTCCCTGAAAATCCCAACTCTGAAACTGTCGTCCCCTTATGGGGAATAGTTGGCTGTGAAGGGGGACGACTCGTCCCCTGAAGTCGATTTCCAGAATTCTTCAATCTTTGACCTCTCTTGATTCTTTGGCTCGATTTTGTTGGCTTCCATGGATGTAGAGATGATGTTCTTGAGCTCCTTGAGAACCAAATTCAATCACAAGGTAAAAACTCTCCAAATCTCCCTCACATTACATTGTTTCTCAATAATTTCTCACAATATATAATTCACTCAAAATACAACCAACCTATACTAAATACATGAAAATAAAGAACAATAGGGACGGAAAACATAGGAAATAGATATTATAAATCCGTCCTATCCCTGTTTCATTGTAAACAACTGCAGGGATTTTAATTGGCATTTTAAAATCCCTATTTTCATGTATTTTGAATTCTTGCTGATTTTAACTGGCATTTTAAAAATAGTGTTGTATATAGAACTACTTCACAGTGTCCACATGCAAAATCAGTTTAAATTTGTGTACTTTCGTCTTGGGTCAATGGTTCAACTTCCCATAATCCAGTGGATCCATTTTCTAAAATTTTGAGATCGAACCCGCGCCGTGATAAATTTTGTACTCTCTCCGTCCCAAATTAAACATCCTAACTTGTACATTTTTATTACTTTCAAAGAGTTGAAGAGAGATGAAGAGTTGTGGGTTTAATAAGCATGATAAAAGTAGTGTTATTTATAAAAATAGGACATTAATTTTGGGGCATCCCAATAAGGTAATCAGGACGTTCAATTTGAGACACAGGGATTATTATGTTAATTCATTTTTGGGACGGAGAGCAGATGGTGAGATTACAGAGTTCTAGGACGTAAAATTGATTTAGGAGGTAGCCAAAATGGGAGGTTGATATCTAACTACAATGCCTATAAACTAGGAAACCCATGTTGTGTTGTGCAGTTCTAAGTGCTATTTGAGTGTCAGTATTCCTACAGAGTACTATTTTCATGTATTTTGAATTCTTGCTGATTTTAACTGGGGTATTAGTTAATATATATGTATGCTTGACTTTCAGGCTGAGCTGCACAAGCCTTATGTGGACAGTATGAAGGGGATCTGGGAATTTTACGTGTTTCTTGGTCACGAGAAGTCAAGAACACGAAGAAACCGATTAATTTGGAACGTCTACCAAAAACAAGCCAGTCATAGCAGCTTGGCCTCTGATTAGACATTGGCAAATCAAAACTTGACAGCTTGCAAACATGGGTTTTCTCATCGAACTTCATTATTTTGACTATGTTCGTTACCAGAGGTGGGACGGACATTGTAAAAGTAATTGGGGCGCTGGGTATTTGAAGTTTTGAGAAATTAAGTCACTTCTGGAGAATATATCTCTCTGTTCTTTGCTAACCAACCTGCAGTCGTGAACAAACATAGCAGAAGATGTAACAAGAATCTCATAAATAAGAGTACCAGGCATGTATGGTACAGTTTCGGTGATATTTTTTCATGTTCTTCCTCTCCAAAATCTTAACATCTTCCTGTGAGAATATGCGGTCAAAAGTTTCACCCCTCTTCATGGTAGATCGTACATGTGAGGGAGGATGAAGAAATGGATAGGCAAACTCTTGGGCTAGAGGTGCAACGCACTAAAGATGTGTTAGGACCTAACTATGTAAACCACATAGTTATAAGAGGTTTTGACAAAGAAATATATCATATGTTATCTAATAGCCAAGATAACATATGACCTTGGACAGCTAAGCCATCAACTTCAATCTGCACTTCTATATATATCAACTGGACAGCTATGATTCAAACATCCCTCAAAGATATCACTCAAATCCTCTCATATACATTAATGTATCTAAATTACATGTGTAGTATGATGTATTACATAATGCCTAAACCTTCTAGATCAGAACTTAGCTCTGACAGCTAAGGTTCTCTCACAGCAAAGGTTTCACTCCTCAACAGCTATGATCTTCAACATCAACGGCTTATGAAGAAATCTGTGATGACCAAGATGTGCCTTGTCCAATTCTCTCCATACGGATGTTGCCGGCTCATCTCCATGAAGATCACATGCACAGTTGCGAGATTCCGGCTAATTTATTCTCCAGTCAACAAAGGCTCTAAATGCAACTCCAACATGCATTTACTCCCTTGTCTCCTTGTCTCCTCCAACGGCTATTTCCAAGCCTATAAAAGGAACTCTCCAAGACTGAAGACAACACCCCTTTTTTACACACAACTTCTACAAACCTTGCATCCAAACCTTCTCAACCTGCAACCAATAATCAAAACAATATTAAGACACTTGTAATCGATCTCGGGTGTATAAACCGATTTGTAAGAACCCCTTAAGACCGACTTTAAGTGGGTAGTGTGAATAGCTCGGTGTAGAGCTTGATCTCTAATAGATCGTACTTATTAGGAAGAGGAAGTTCAAGGAACTTGCCTATCCAATCCTTTGTAAATCTTAACGGGAACTAGATTTAAGTGGATTGATCTCACTTGTCAAGGTTGACAGTGAGGGTGGACGTAGGAGGAGTGAACTCCGAACCACCTTAAAATTCCTTGTGTTCAATTGGTATTATCACACAATACACACACACATATACACACACCTACACTATTCACTTGTCTTTACATTATTTCAAACACTTTTATTCCGCTGCACATTTAACTCCAATCTTTAAAACCAGTTAACCTCGACGGCTAAGATTTCACCTCATTTGTCAAACCTTAACTGCCTAACCTTTAATTTGATCTAGAGCAAACAGGACCTTTCAATTGGTATCAGAGCTTGTCTTCACACATAAAAGTCTAACAACTTGTGAAGGATCAACTACCAACCCACCATGCCTCAACCAAGAAGAAATAATGAGAAAGACATTCCCCACATTGATGATGTGGATCATTTAAAATATATGCATCAAAAATCAAAACTTACCTTGATGCCAACAAGTATTTGGAATTGGTTTGCCCTTGAAAATGAAGTCACATATCACCGTATCTGTTGATACAAATGGTGGACCCTAGCAAAGTTAAATCTCCCGAATTACGGATCGATTCGAAAGGCAACTTGTTAGTGCTAACCTTAAAGTCAAGAACATACTCCAAAAGAGTGTCAATGACTCTCTTGCTCAAGAAATTGCCAAGGAGCCAACTGCAAAGGCCGCTTGGGAACTCATTCATACCAAGTTCCAAAAACACACTAGTGTTAGAACACAAAACCTATACAATCTTCTTAGACAACTTGACAACTTCAAATTCTACCCTGGTGAGAAAGTAAGTGCTGCAAAACCAAGGTTTGAAGACTTGGTAAGAAACCCAATGGATCTAGGAACTATTTCTTTCCTTCCACCTTAGTTATAATTGTCCCATGATCAACAATCCCCCAAGGATGAACGTTGATTAGTGCACCTTCCGAGGGCCTAACTCAAAGGTTCTAGGGTGTGATCATCAATTAATTCTTTCTCTCCCCTCCTCCTTATGCATGATCCCGCTTCTTCTATCTATTCCCGTAAACATCGCACACAACCAACACCCCACATGCTAGAAAGACCGATTCGTCGGGCAATAGGAGTGATAACGTTTCTTCTTCTGTTGTAACTTGATCCCCGAACCCAATTAACTGTTTAGCCTTTTTTCAAAGCTTTGGGCTATATCAAAGTGGCGTGGCGACTCTCAAAATTAAACTAATATTTTAATATGGTTTAAAGCGAGTGTCACTAAATGAATATCCCATTTCGATCTGACATTATACAATTAATTTATTTCAAACCTCCGAATGCGCGTTGCATCGGGACGGGTATTCACAAAGGTGGCGACTCTGTTTGGGAATTTGTTTTGAAATTTTTCAAACTAAGTGGGTCAGACTTTCGTTTTCTTGTATGGTGTTGTGTTTTACTTCCTTTTTCTTTCTCTCCTATTCTTAACTGTTGCATTGCATGCATGCATTTCATGTAAATAAAAATCTTTCTCTTTTTTCTTTAAAAAGAATTAGACTTCTTTACCTCACACTATCACTAGAGTCCGTGTCACACTGCACAGACACCCTTTTACCCTTCGGAGAAGCCAAAGTGCGGGAAGTGTGGTGATCATGTCGCCTCCCTTCCGAGTCTCACTTGGCCATCCACTCATCGCTGCGCTTCGGCTGCACGGTGGGAGCCTAAAACCTAACCCTTGCGTCACCCACTTTTCTAGGAATACACTCCATGTGACCGGTTGGTTTGACTAGCTTTTTTATGTAGACAATTAATAAGGTCTTTATGTTAAGTCACTACGAATCAATGATAAGTCAAGATCTATAAAGGCACTAAAAATTGATTTTCCTTTTAAAGGACGTACCATGTAAAGTTTGAATGCTAGATCTTGTCTTATCATAGGTCTGTAGTACTTCCCATATATATATCATATTAAATGTCTATATGAGACGGTTAGTCGTTAGGATCCACCACTTTAGGACCTTTAGTTAGTTGCGAAAAAGGGGTATCCCTTCCAACCAAGAGTAGGTTCTATAAAAAATTAAAGGTTTTTTTTGTAAATAAAATGCTTAACCATTCCTCATTTTTAGGACCTTCCGAGGTCCGCTCCTCATTTTTAGGACCCTTCGAGGTCCGCTCTTCATTTTTAGGACCTTCCGAGGTCCACTCCTCATTTTTAGGACCTTCCGAGGTCCACTCTTCATTTTTAGGACCCTCCGAGGTCCGCTCCTCATTTTTTAGGACCTTCCGAGGTCCGCTCCTCATTTTTAGGACCCTCCGAGGTCCGCTCCTCATTTTTTAGGACCTTCCGAGGTCCGCTCCTCATTTTTTGGACCTTCCGAGGTCCGCTCCTCATTTTTTGGACCTTCCGAGGTCCGCTCCTCATTTTTTGGACCTTCCGAGGTCCGCTCCTCATTTTTTGGACCTTCCGAGGTCCGCTCCTCATTTTTAGAACCTTCCGAGGTCCGCTCTTCATTTTTAGGACCCTCCGAGGTCCGCTCCTCATTTTTTAGGACCTTCCGAGGTCCGCTCCTCATTTTTTGGACCTTCCGAGGTCCGCTCCTCATTTTTAGGACCTTCCGAGGTCCGCTCCTCATTTTTAGGACCTTCCGAGGTCCGCTCCTCATTTCTAGGACCCTCCGAGGTCCACTCCTCATTTTTAAGACCTTCCGAGGTTCGCTCTTCATTTTTAGGACCCTCCGAGGTCCGCTCCTCATTTTTTAGGACCCTCCGAGGTCCGCTCCTCATTTTTTAGGACCTTCCGAGGTCCGCTCCTCATTTTTTGGACCTTCCGAGGTCCGCTCCTCATTTTTTGGACCTTCCGAGGTCCGCTCCTCATTTTTAGGACCTTCCGAGGTCCGCTCCTCATTTTTAGGACCCTCCGAGGTCCGCTCCTCATTTCTAGGACCCTCCGAGGTCCACTCCTCATTTTTAAGACCTTCCGAGGTCCACTCTTCATTTTTAGGACCCTCCGAGGTCCGCTCCTCATTTTTTAGGACCTTCCGAGGTCCGCTCCTCATTTTTAGGACCTTCCGAGGTCCGCTCCTCATTTCTAGGACCCTCCGAGGTCCACTCCTCTTCTCTTGGACCTTTGAGGTCCGCTCCTCATTTTTAGGACCTTCCGAGGTCCGCTCCTCATTTTTAGGACCCTCCGAGGTCCGCTCCTCATTTTTAGGACCCTCCGAGGCCCGCTCCTCATTTTTAGGACCTTCCGAGGTCCGTTCCTCATTTTTAGGACCCTCCGAGGTCCGCTCCTCATTTCTAGGACCCTCCGAGGTCCATTCGTTCCATCCGACTTATGATTTTCTCTTGACACGAAAATTAAGAAATACTATTATAATAAAAGGAGAGAAAATGAATGAAGAACGTATTGTGAATATGAAAAGTAAAATAGAAAAAGAGTGAGTGAGAGTAATAGTAAGGAAAATATTGTTGTGAGTATAATAATTGAGTTCCATTAAATATAAAAATAATATAAACTTGTCATTTTGGAATACGATAAGTTAAATAGGACGCCAAAAATGACAAATTGTCATAAATCATAAATCGAATAAGACGGAGAGAGTACTTAATATTCCCTCTATTGTAGTAAGGAATATTGGACTATATGTTAACATGAAAGAAAGGGAGGAGTAATGCACTGATACATGAAGTTAGAAGTATTTATGAATTGGTTAGGGTTACTAATGATTCCTTTTGTGACAATGAAATACTCTCTCAGCTTATATTATTTTACAAATGAGTTTTTTAGAGAATTAAGAAAATATATATTTTCTTTGTTTAATTCGATTAGGATAATTTGTCATTTTGGGCGTTTCATTCGATATAGTACATTCCAAAATGTCAAGTTTATATTATTTTTAGGGTAAATTGCATTTTAGTTACCTGAGTTTGATGAGATGTTTCAATTGGTTATTTACATTTGTTACAAGTTGGTTATTGAGTTTGTCTTTTTGTTGCAATCAGGTGTAATTTTGGATGAACCGTTAAAAATCTAACGAATAGCATAACATATGCCGCTCACGTGAGTTATTTAAGGGTTATTTTGGTCTTTTGCATCGAATTTGACCCCCCAGCAGGGCCGGCTATTAGCATGAGCGGGGTGAGCGCTCGCTCCGGGCCTCATAATTTTGAGGGGCACCATTTAAAAAAAAACCATTATATATATGTATTATATTTGAAAAAAATAAAAATCATCCAATTAGATAATTTGAGTCAAATTAGGTAGTATATTAAAAATCATATTATATAGTATTTTAATAGAAATCTACTTCTTTATTTACATCTTAACAGATTTTTTGATAGAATTAATTATTAAGTCCACGACATTTAACGCGGCTCCTCGTCTTTCTCCTCCATTCGGCTCCATCAACAGTCGCTGTATTCTTCTCCTCTCCAACGTCTTTTTTTTTACAACTACAAATTCTCTTTTCTAAGTTCTCAATAGAATATCAAAAATTACTTTCGCAACTACAATAGCAAAATTCACTTTCATCTGCAATAGAGAAAATCCGACTTCAAACTACTCCGTCGCAGATTCATGATTCATCTCTTTGCCGGGTTTTTTCGTTCTTTTCATACTTTATAATTTTAAGATATGAGTTCTAGAATTAGGAAACAAGATTTCAGATGTGAAAAACGTAAAAAGCAAAAAAGAATTGAAGTTTTCAATCAATCACAAAAGGGAGCCCTTGATAAATTTATGATAAAAAATTCACATATTTTCTTGCATTTTATTTTTTGTAAGTGTTTTTGGGGCCTCATTTTGAACTTTGCACAGGGCCTCTAAATTATGAGAACCGGCCCTGCCCCCCAGCACCCAAACCCCACCCATCATCTTCTCCATCACTCCACTCTCGCTGGCACGGCGGCCCTGCCCCATCTCAAACTTTGTCGCAAACGACGTCCCCTCTTGAATCAAATGCCCCCCCATCTACTCTCTTAAATCACTTTCGTCACCAAGAAAACATTTCTCTCTCCTCCCCAATCTCACCACAACACAGTCCACCAAAATCAAAACTTGCCTACAATAGCGAGAATTACAAGCGGATGAAGAAACAACATATTGGACGTGATCTTTTCTAAGATCCGGGTTTCACTTTTATTTGTAGTAGATCGAAAACCAGATCTAGGTTCTTGACTTTCTTTCTTTATTGATATGGGTTCTTGATTTTTTTTTTCCTTTTTGTAATTTGAATTTGTTGATATTGATCATCTGGAGTTCGATTTTCCTTACTGCCAAACTTGTTTTTAATGAAGGGTGGAAATGAATAATGGGTAACGATGATGGTGCTTGATAGGTGGGGGACGGTGTTGGTTGTGTGATGTGTGGGGGACGATGGTGGTGGACAGGGCGATGATGGCCATTATTGTTTTTTTATTTTGCTTTTTTTTTTTTTATTATTAACTGCGTATGAACACTAATTATGATGTTTTTAAAGATTAATATTATGATGTTTCAAGATATATTGTATATTTTAAACTTAATATTATGATGTTTCAAAAACAAAGACCAAAATAGCTTTTAAGTAACTCACGTGAGCGGCACATGTTATGATAATCATTAGATTTTCGTAAAATCTAGGGAGAAACGCGTTTCTCCATAAGTTATGGAGAAACGGGTTACGGGTATCCAGAAGCTATTGAAAGGATATCCAGAAACTTTTTGTATTGGCCATGACTTTGTCCCATGGTTACTTCTGGATATCAGTCTCAAAGGTTCTGGATATCCAGAACCCTTTGAAAGGATATCCAGAAGCTTATGAAAGTGATATCCAGAAACCTTCAAAATGATATCCAGAAACTTTCAAAATGTTTCTGGATATTCATTTGATGGTTTCTGGATATACATTTGAAGGTTTCTGGATATCCAGAAACCTTCAATAAGCATTTTCTGGTCTTGGCCTTGGATATGGCTTCAAATATGTTTCTGGATATTCATTTGATGGTTTCTGGATATACATTTGAAGGTTTCTGGATATCCAGAAACCTTCAATAAGCAATTTGTGGTCTTTGGCCTTGGATTTGGCTTCAAATATGTTTCTGGATATCCGCCCAAAGGCTTCTGGATATCCGTTCCAAAGCTTCTGGATATCCAGAACCCTTTGAGACTGATATCCAGAAATTTTCTTCTGGTTATCAAACCTATAGTTTCTGGCTATTAAAAACGCGTTTCTCCATAGTTATGGAGAAACGCGTTTCTCAGCAGACCTACTCTTAGATTTTTAACGGTTTATCCAAAATTACACCTGATTGCAACAAAAGACAAACTCAATAACCAATTTGTAACAAATACAAATTCAATAACCAATTGAAATATCTCGACAAACTCAGGTAACTAAAATGCAATTTGCCCTTATTTTTATATTTAATGAGACTCACTTGTTATACTCACAACAATAATTCTCTTACTATTCCTTCCACTCATTCTCTCTCCTATTTTACTTTTCATACCACAATACCTCCTATATCCATTCTCTCTCCTTTTATTATAATAATATTTCTTAATTCTCGTGTTCAAATTTTACTTGCATAAACATTTGGGCGTCACATTTCATTGTTCAGATTCATTGTATGTTTAGTTTAGGATTAAACGTCACTACTATTCAAGATTTATCACGCTCTTTTGTTGCGTCAGACTATTTATTGACAGTTATATGTCTTCATAGATATCTCTGTCTTTGCGATAAACATTCGCCAATTGTGGAGCGTCATCCCCTTAAATTTTATCAATGCAATTGAATTATTGCTTGCTTTCAAAAAGAAAAAAGTATGTATAACTATATGAAATTCTTTAAAATTAATATATAGACGTCATATAAGCGTGTTGCTATTGTCATCAAAAAGCTTGCAACACGTGTCATGATGGGAATGGCCTACTAAGCATTCATAGCTTTCAAGTTTCAAAGACAATGGATTAATACACCCACTATAATAAAGGGTTGAAATTTCTAAAATAAATAAACCCCACTTAAAAAAGTTACACTTGATTGAATCCAACCCAAAATGAACATAGGGGACCCACTTTATCAGAATCCATTACCACCTGCTCTTGCCTACTCATTTTGTACAACAAAAGTGATGATGAACACAAGGTGAGACATATAATAAAATTATACCCACCATCATCATCGGTATCGGTGGCGAATTTACACCTAAGCTATTGATGGTGTCCATTTTTCTCCGGTGGTTTCCCGGTGGTTGCCCATTCGTATATCAATTTGTGATTTTTGAGATTTCTTTGCGGGCGGTCGTCCACCTGCTCACCGGCGGTTGCTCGCTTCTTCAGCGTTCCAAATTATCAATTAATCTTTTTTTTTTCTAAGCAAAAATGACGTCGTTTTGTAAAAAAATTTTTTTTTTTGGTGGTGCCGGTGCACCATCGCGCACACACTGAGATCCACCCCTGCCCACCATCTCATTGACAATGGTAAAATTCAGGTCCATATGCTTTGTATGATTGTACCACAATGATCGGGGGTCATTGCAGTCAAATTGCATAACAATTTGACTCGCATTTAATCTCGCTTGTCTATTTCAATCTCGACGATTCACATTCATTCAAGGGGTTCATTAAGGATATTTTTAACATTTTGCTCGATACACTCATTTCATTTCTTCATTCATTCAGCTTGCTTTCGAATTTTGGCAAAAAATAAAACAAAAAGTAACATGAACTTTTGATATAATGTCAAAGAGTCAAGCCTTTAGGTACACAAAACATACTAAAACAATCAAAAATCCCATATAAAAACTTGGCCACTTTTTGGGAGTGGGGTGGTGGTTGACACTAACCTTGTTGTAAAGCTCATCAATGTCAGTCTCTTCCACCTGAGAATTCAAAACAATAGACCTCCCAAAACCTGCCACAAACAAGAGAAAAATCATTCAAGAAAAAGCATTTCTCACCAAATGAACCTACTTTTATTTGCTTTCTTCATTCAACTTTCAGTTCAAGCTGCAATTTCTGTTTCTGACATTCATTTTGGTTCCCAGTACACACTTGCTGTGCCCACAACTTATATTAAAGATTTCATTGGAAGGGCATATCTTATGGAGACTAGCCAACCGGCTCCCAGTTTCAGAACCGCACTTACAGTTGAGGCTGTCGAAGAAAAGTACGCTTGTTCGCTCGATGTTTTTCTTGGGGACTTCAAAGTTTGGAGCTCCGGACATTTCTCGAGGTTTTACACTATGGAGAGATGTATGCTTCATTTGACACAACACGGGGACTTGCAATTGCGAGGTCCGAATGATCTAGTTGGATGGAGAACCGGAACTTCAAAACAAGGTGTGGAGGTAAATCCAGATTTGGTTTGTATTAAAACAATTTTTTTTTTTTTTTTAACATATAACTGTTTTTGAAGCTAATTTGAAGAGAAAACCTCCTTAAGCTATGCTTTTGGAGCTATTTACTTCAATGTGCTTTATCCAAACACATTATAAGAAAATATGTCGCAAAAAGCTAGCTACTTTCCAAGGAAAAGCTAGTATACACATTACCGACGGAATTTGAGCTTTTCCGACGGGATTTTCCGTCAGTAATGGGCCAGTTTCTAGTAGTGGTTGAAATCGGAACAAGGTTTTGTTTAAAGAAAATAGAAACCTAGTATACATGTTAATATTTGATCTTATGTTGCTGCAGAGATTAAACTTGTTGAACAATGGAAATCTTGTTCTAGTCGATGAATCAAACGCGATAGCGTGGCAGAGTTTTAATTTTCCGACTAATGTAATGCTTTGGGGACAAAGATTGGATGTTGCAACTAGACTAACATCTTTCCCTAACAACTCAAGTTCATTCTATTCATTTGAAATTCAACGCGGAAAGATTTCATTGTACTTGAATTCGGGCAAATGGAAACATTCATATTGGGAATTCAAGCCTTCAAACAATCGGAACATAACGTTCATTCGCTTGGCCTCAAAACGGCTGGAAATATTAAACGATTTCAATCAGAAAATCGCTCAGATTCGTTCAGAAAAAGCAGAGCCATTGAGATTTCTCGCACTGGGAAATAAAACAGGAAATTTGGGGTTTTATTATTTTTCCCGCAACACGGGGAAATTTGAGGTATCGTTTCAAGCTTTAAATAGCACGTGCGATCTTCCGTTGTCTTGTAAGCCTTATGGTATTTGTACATTTTCGAATATGTGTTCGTGCATAAGGTTGGTTACACAAGGAGACAGATTTAGTTTCGATTGCAGGGAAAATGTGATGGAAGATTTTTGTGGCGGAGTACAAGTTGAGATGCTTGAGTTACAAGGCGTCAGTAACGTGCTGAGGGACAATACTGAGAAGATCAATAGCAGTAAGGAAGTGTGTGCAGGAATGTGTGTGGATGATTGTAAATGTGTGGCGGCTTTATATACGGACTCGAGAGAGTGTTTTTTGTATGGAGAAGTTAGAGGGGTTAAGGAAGTTGACCGGAAAAGTGGGGTGCGTTATATGGTGAAGGTCGTAAAGGGGAGTGGTGGCCGGAGGAAGGGGAAGCATGGTGGTGGGTTGAAAACGTGGGCGGTGGTTGTGATCGGAGTTGGTGATGGGTTGATAATATTGGTTGTTTTGGGTGGAATTGGGTACTATGTGATACAGAAAAGAAGAAACATGAACAATGGTTCCTAACATGGGAGGTTTTGAGAGTTTAAGGTTTGATATTTTTGTTTCTTGCTTATAGATTTTGTTAACATTGGATATACTTTTTTATTTTTTTCATCAGTAAACAATTCTTGTATTGATTGACATTTACATTGTGATTAATCAAAATCAGCCCTCTTTCTTCTCTTTGAAACAGAGTTAAGATATGAAACCTTTTTAGACATTTATTTTGTGACGGAGAGCAAATTTAGACGTTCATTTCGGGGACGGAAGTAGTATTTTTTAACCTAAAATTAAAAAAATGACCAAAGATATGAAATTTATAAAACCTTAGATACCTAAACTCGAAACGTGTTCTCATCATCCAAAACACTTGACCCTGCAGAAATCATTGGGTTCGGATTATAGGGGCTGTGCTGCAGGTTATTAAATAGATTAGGGTGGCGCTATGCATGCATATAGCTCAATAGTTAAGGGTTTTAATCGATCACCATGTATTTCTTGGTGACAAATGGGATTCATTCCCGCCCTTTGTTTGTTATGACGGTTATTATAACTGCAACTGTAAACCAAGCAGCAACAAAACACACTTCAAGAACTCCCCCTGGTAACTAGCTAGTACAATATATATCAAGAAAGAACTCCCCCTGGTAACTTGCAGTACGTACTAGGTGTTCCTCCTTCTTCTTCTTCTTCTTCTGCTTCGTGTTCCTGGTACGTAGAGCTAGCTAGGGTTTCAATGGGGAGACCCTTTCTTGTGGATCTTGCAGATGCCAATGACCCCGAACTTCATTTAATCGTCTGTCGCACTTGCCATACTCATATTGCTCATCGTCAACATATCGTTCCCTCCATCTGTAAGTAATTAATCACCCAAAAACAACATTATCTCTCTCTCTCTCTCTCTCTCTCTCTCTCTCTCTCTCTCTCTCTCTCTGATTGATCAATTCACACAACACATATATATTCATGCATGTTCTTGACATCTGGAACATCATTGATCTTAAAATCTTAATCAGGATTACTTGTTTCTTGATCTCAATTATTCTCTTCCTTATTTTGCAATTATCAGTACCGTATATGTTAATATACTTAGTTATTCGGCAAAGATTGATGTAGTTTTCTATGTGATTATTTTCAGGGGCCGCGGGGTACTGGCTCGGATTTACAAACATGTATGATCTCCCTAACATTTCTTTCCCATTCAAATATCTCCCAAATACTTGGGATTCATTATATTCTTCGTATTACTACGTATATAACATCGATCCGTCCTTAAAAGAATAATTAAGAGAAAGATTTAATTATTGGGGGCACATGATTACTTACAGCGTCAATCTGCAAGAGGATGGTCCTGAGCAATATAAGGCGGAAGGCATGTTTACACTCGCTGATGTCCGATGTGTCAAATGTGGGGATCGATTGGGTGTGAAATGTGTATGTCCATCAACTCTTTTAATTTTCCCTACATATGAAGTACCGTATTTTAATTTTAATTTGAGTTATATACATGCTAGCTCGGACTGAAGGAATATTATGTTGTGTAGATTAAGGATGAAACACCATGGATTCTACCTGGTCATATTTCCAATAATGGCACATACCACTTGATGAAGTAAGTTCCATTTATAAACTCATGTATATAATCCAGTTTATACACACATACTCCCTCCGTCCCACTACAGTTGACACTTCTTTCCATTTTAGGCCGTCCCACTTCACTTGACACCTTCCAAAAATAAACAAGTTTTTATATTTTTATATTAATGGACCCCACCACTCATTCTCTCTCTTCATTTTTCACCACTCAATTTATTCAACCAACACTACTATTTATCCCACTCATTCTCTCTCTTCATTTTCTACCACACATTTTCTTTATTTTATTATTTCTTCTTAGTTCCCGTGCCCACCCTTGAGGTGTCAACTGTAGTGGGACGGAGGGAGTATATGTGTATATATATATGTTCTCAATCGACGATAAAATCACCTCAACAGGGCAAAACTCGATCATTGGACATTAGCACACCAATACCGGAATGTTGCATTTGCTGATTTTGTCTGAAGATTCATGGAAATGCTGTATGTACATAAATTCAAGTCTTCAATATAATTTTACTTATATATGTAAAATATATCAGTATACAAAATGATTAAAATAAACTCTGATTTTGTTGTCGGATGTAACGCAGGGAATATTGAAGAACGGATCGATTTGATTCTCCAGACGTCCAGCTTGCAATATAAATTCAAGTTTTTTTTTTTTTTTTTTTTTTTTTGTGTGCGCATTTTCGTATCGTGCTGTAGGTTTGTTCAGGTAGAGAAATATGCAGGTAGAATAAATGGCTGATGGATTCTCTAGCAATTTTGCATGCATGTACAAAATATGCAGAGATTGTTATATTTGTCTGCATTCAAAACCAATATTTTTACGTAAAGAATGGAACTGAAGTTGACACCTGATATCTGATCAAGACTAGTGCTGCAGGCTCAGGTAGCCTGTCTGAGATAAGAGATAACTCGTACTCCTTCTGTCTCGGAAAGATTTGATTTTTGATTGACATTAATAATGTTTGGTCAAAATTCACTTGCGATGATGTCAATCAAAAGTCAAATGATACCATCTTTCTAGAATGGAGGAAGTATTTATGGACTTGATTATGCATATTTCAAGTAAAGAAATCATGAGTGAGAAGAATGATATTATTTTTTCATACATGAAAGAAATAGACTCCATGCCTTTTCATTATTCTTTGACCAATATATATACAGAAAAGTTACCTACCAATCTAGTTGCTACAACTACGGGATATACATCCCTCAATCTAAGGAGATTGATCTAAGGAGATTGATATCAATCAGAGACTTACCAAACAAATACCTATCTATACACTCCCCCGCAGTCGGAACGGGAGGGAGACGGACGTTAAGAATGATCCGAAACTCATCAAAACAGTACAAGTGGAAGCTACTTCGTAAAAATGTCAGCAATCTGAAATTGGGACGGGACATGTAAAATGATGTAGGAGGAACTGAGGAAGGAATCTGCACCAAGGAAGGATATTTGACGAAGTCAAATATATTAATTATTTTTGTATTTTAATTAATATCTTAGGATTTAATTTATTTTAGTTTATATTTTATTTTTTATTTTCGTCATTAAATTTAATAGGTTGATTAGAGATGATTTTAGAGTAGATTTTGAGGAGATTTACTAGTTTTTGAGTCCTATTTAGTTACCATATAGGTTAGGAGTAATTCTAGAAGGTTTAGGATTGTTTTTCAAGTTTTATGGGCACTATAAAATAGGCCTAGTGGTGTAATCCGAAAATTAGCTTTTGATTAATCACAATATTTTGGGGGAAACTAGTTTCTCCCTAAGTTATAAAAAGTCCAGTTTTTTCAAACTGTTCCTATATTCGTCAAATACTTGCAAGTTGAAAAAAATTGGACTTTTTATAATTTATGGAGAAACTGATTTCTCCCAAAACTTACTCTTGATTAATTAATTTGAAGAGTTTTCTCTTTATTTTCTGGTGGATTCCAGTTAATTTCTGGTGGATTCCAGTTATTGTGTTTTAGGGTTCTTCGCTTGAAGAATTCTTGTGATTAGTGCGCTAATCACGAATCTGTCGTGCTTCCGTGCTGCGTCAGTTGATATCAGAGCAGGCTTAACCTGTCTTTCATCACTGATTCGTTATGGAGGATCAAGCAACAAATGGTGGAGAAGAAAAATCACTTCTTGAGAAGATCGATATGCGTCTGAAGCGTGATCATTGTCAGGTAAGAAATTTTTCTAGAAAGTTTTATAAACTTGATAAGGAGGCCGAAGATAAGAATGACTTGATGCTTTATTTTGAATATGAGATTCAAAGCGGCCGACTTCAAGCAAGTTATCAGTTTTGGGTGGATAGGTATCGCGACGAAAGGGATGCTGTTTGGGCAGAAGCCGAACGATGTATTGCCCAAATCGATCTTTATACGGAGAGAATTCAGCGCTTGGAGGCACAAAGGGAGGCTGAATTGAAGCGTCTTGAGGACGAAAATAACCTTGTTGTTGACAAAATTACTGCCCAAGTAGTTCCTATTAACGACAAGACTATTGCTGATGACAATGACGAAGTATTTGTTGAAAGAAGGAATTTGTTGGTGCGGCCCGTGATGTTCAGCTTGGTTGAAGTGACAGAAGATGTTATGGGTGAAGCTGCAACAGGTGACGTAGTTAAGGTATGTAGTCCTATTGTTACCGCAGATGTTTTCATGTCTGTTATTGCCCCTATTGAGTCCAAGGTGAAGGATGAAGTCCGAATTAATTGGTTTGTTGCAAAATCGAATTTTGTATGAGGCGATATTTTTGTTGGTAATTTTATTATGATTGATCATGGGGAAGATGGGGAAGCAGATCGGCCGAGAGATAATGGGATTGATACGGAAGATAGTATAATGTTTCTGGAAGAAATTTCCATGCCTATATTTATGCTTCGTTGTCAAATTTATTCCAAATATTTGTTTCATTGGGACGGAAAAGTATTAATTTTTTTTCCAAGGACGAGAAAAGTATTGATTTATTCAAAGTATTTGTTCTTCTGGGGCGGATCTTGCCAAACATCGGATGAGAACTCGGGGTCGAGTTCTTTTGAAGAATGGGTGACTGATGTAGGAGAAACTGAGGAAGGAATCTGCACCAAGGAAGGATATTTGACGAAGTCAAATATATTAATTAGTTTTGTATTTTAATTAATATCTTAGGATTTAATTTGTTTTAGTTTATATTTTATTTCTTATTTTCGTCATTAAATTTAATAGGTTGATTAGAGATGATTTTAGAGTAGATTTTGAGGAGATTTACTAGTTTTTGATAGGGGTGGACATGGTTCGGTTTGGTTCGGTTTGGAAGGAATTTGGAGACCAAACCGCTAGTACTCGGTTTGGGAAAATCCCAAACCAAACCGAACCATAGAAAATTTCAAACCAAACCAAACCAAACCACCTCGGTTTGGTTCGGTTCGATCTCAAACCACGGTTTCATAAACGGTTCAAACCGTGGTCCGAACTGCGGTCTAGACCGCTATCCGAACTACAAACCTGTCCAACTAAAAGTGTTGCTCTTTACATATTTTTTTTTATCAAACTAGCAATCATATATATTAAACATAAAACACAAATACTACTATCCAAATAGGAATGAGTTTTAGTAAACTGAAAGTTCATTGTTCTAACAAGTACAACAAAAGAAACCATCTCAAAACAAATTACAAGACATTGTCTAAAATAAAGATACAAAATTACAAATTCAAGATAAACCATCTCCAAACCTCGGTTCGATCTGAATCGATTTGGTTCGGTTCGGTTTGGCAATTCGGTTTTGAGGTTCCAGACTGCGAGCTGAACCGAACCACACGGTTTATTAAATTTTCAAACCAAGCTAAACCATTTATAGAAAAAAACCAAACCAAACTGCCTGGTTTGGTTCGGTTTGGTCTCAAACCGCGGTTTGAACCGAACCATGTCCACCCCTAGTTTTTGAGTCCTATTTAGTTACCATATAGGTTAGGAGTAATTCTAGAAGGTTTAGGATTGTTTTTCAAGTTTTATGGGCACTATAAAATAGGCCTAGTGGTGTAATCCGAAAATTAGCTTTTGATTAATAAATTTGAAGAGTTTTCTCTTTATTTTCTGGTGGATTCCAATTAATTTCTGGTGAATTTCAGTTATTGTGTTTTAGGGTTCTTCGCTTGAAGAATTCTTGTGATTAGTGCGCTAATCCCGAATCTATCGTGCTTCTGTGCTGCGTCATAAAACGCGAACTTCGCCACGAGCCACCTTCTCGCGTACAAAAAGAATATCCATCTCTATATGTTTTTAACAATACCAAAAAACAACCACATTATTCTAAAATGAAGTTTTTACCAAAAACTATTCCAAAAAGATGTTATTTACAAAAAAAAAAAACAACAACATATAAGTTGTGATATTACAAAAAACTATTTTTTTTAATTCTTTTATTTTTTTTATTGTTTTGTCTTTTCATTAAAATAACTGATAAATGCAGTTATCAGTTGTTTATAACTGATAAATGCAGTTATCAGTTTTTAAAGGGCATTTTGTCTTTGGATTTTTGGTTGAACAACCGATAAATGCATACTCCCTCCGTCCCATTCCATGGTTCACACTTTTTTCAAATTACACAAATTAAGGAAATACTGGGAAGAAAAAATGTTGTGAATGTAAAAGTAAAATAGGAGAGAGAATGAGTGGAGAAAATTGTAAATTTGAAAAGTGTTGTGAGTATAATAGTGAAATAGGAGAGAGAATTAGTGGGTGTAATAGTAAAGATTCTTTGCCATTTTAGAAAAGGTGAAGCTTTTAACGGGACATCCATTTTGGCAAAAAGTGAAGCTTAAAATGGGACGGAGGGAGTATATAAATGATAAATGCATTTATCAATTATTTGACAGATAAACGTAAAAAAAATAGTTTTTTATAATATCCAACTTGTTTTTTTTTTTTTTTTTCTATGTGTAATATCCATCTCTCAAAATTAGTTTTTGGTAAATGTCTCATCACCTGAAATATTGATATATTGTCAACTTTAGATTAGTCTTTTTCACGCGTAAACAATTCCTGTAGGCATAAATTGTGATTCATCAGGTTAGAATCGAAATGTTATAATTTCCTTATTTAAAATGCTTTTATTAATTAGTGAATATACTTTTTTAATTGGAAATTTTACATGGAGTTTTTACCAAAAATTATCTAAAAAAGATGTTATTTATAAAAAAATAAGTATGACGTGATATTACAAAAAATTACTTTTTAATTTTTAATTTTTAATTTTTTTTTGTCTTTTCAGTTAAAACAACTGATAAATGCATTAATTTATCAATGTAAAATGCATTTATCAGATGTTTATAAGCGATAAATGAATTTATCGGTTTTGTAAAGAGTATTTTGTACTTGGTTTTATGGTTAAACAACTGATAAATGTATTTTACATTGATAAATGCATTTATCAGTTGTTTATAACTGATAAATGTATTTATCAGTTGTTTGTCAGATAAACGAAAAAAAATAAAAAAAAATACTCCCTCCGTCCCAGATCAAATCAAGGGTCCTGAGATTAGTTTTTTTGAAAGTAGGTAGAAGATTAGAGGAGAGAGAATGTAAAAGTTAAATGTGGGGTAGAGAATAGTAGTTAATGATTGATTTTTTTGTAACTAGATAGAAGATTAGAGGAGAGAGAATGTAAAAGTTAAATGTGCGGTAAGAAATAGTAGTTAATGATTGTTTTTTTTGAAAGTAGGTAGAAGATTAGAGGAGAGAGAATGTAAAAGTTAAATGTGGGGTAGAGAATAGTAGTTAATGATTGATTTTTTTGTAAATATGTTAACATTATAAGGGTATAATGAATGATTTTTTTGTAAATATATTTAAATTATAAGGGTATAAATATATTCAAAACTTGTCATTTATGGAAGGGACTCTTGAAGTGGGACGGATCAAAAGAGAAAGTAGGACTCTTGATGTGGGACAGAGGGAGTAGTTTTTTGTAATAATTAAAAAGTTTTTTGTAATATCCAACTTATGATTTTTTTTTTTTTTTGTAATATTCATCTTTCAAGTAGTTTTTGGTAAATGCCCCATTTATATTTATAAATTAGAAGATTTTCTAAGTGGATATACTCCTTCCGTCCCAATAGTAGCTTTCCATTTTGCCATTTTGGGTGTCCCGTTAATAGCTTTCACTTTTCTTTTTTGGCAAATGAATCTTTACTATTCCCTGCACTCATTCTCTCTCCTACATTATTTTAATACTCACAACACCATTATAATTTA
Organism: Adenophora triphylla var. japonica; assembly: GCA_022495995.1. NCBI lineage: Eukaryota > Viridiplantae > Streptophyta > Magnoliopsida > Asterales > Campanulaceae > Adenophora > Adenophora triphylla. Next base: position 90,427 of record JAFEMH010006646.1, read on the forward strand.
CTATTCCCTCCACTCATTCTCTCTCCTATTTTCAAATTACACTCACAACACTTTTTCTTCCTACACATTTTATTAATTTGCGTGCAAGATAAAAAACGGGCCGCTTCTATTGGAACGGAGGGAGTATATATAATATACAATGTAGAAAAAAAAATCATAAAATTGCTACATTTTGTCATTTACCCTAATAAAATTCACAATCCAAATGCATGTCCCCTTTGGGTGTGGAATAGTCCAGCAATTATTAATGGGCAAACAGTCAACCTCGAAATAAAGCAAGCTCAATTAATTTAAAGCTAGGATTGAAAATAACAACTTTTATCATTTGGAAATTTCAAATAAATGAACTAATCAAAACACGAGTTATTTAAAATATTTAGATTAGTTATTCGTAGGGTCTTCTAGATCAGCAAGATTATTCTTCACCAAACCGACATCTTCTTCCTTTCTCTTTCCTAATTCTTAATAAATGAACGGTATAAATTGATATACGAACGTGGATAAGTCGGAAAATATTCAATGGAGGGCACAAAATATAATTCATACAAGTCTTAATTACGACAAAGAGAGTGAGCCTTCCTTACCTTTGCTCGTCATGCTTATTCGTCATTTCCACTATGTCGATCTAAAAATAGCAGAACGAATAATAACCAAGGCACATCAAATATACATGTCGACCAGGCATCTCTTCATATGCCGAGCAAGGCATTTAGTGAGGCCGACGAAGGCCTCATCCTGAGACGAGGAGACCTTCCTCGATCACCATTCAAGACAAGGAAATAGGCTTCCCCATCCTTATTTCTCTCTTGCTCGGCATCAATACAGGCCGGCCAAGCCATATATGACGAGGAACCCGCCTCCAATGCGCACGTGCAAATTAATATTATCTAATCCTATTCAAATAAAAACTGTGAACAATTATAATTTCAATAGGATTATAACCACCTCTCACACGCTTTCTTATTCAACAATGACTCTACTATGCTATGCCTATAAACACAAGTCATAATTCACATTATTTTGGGTAACACATCTTTTGACCGTAAACTTTTGTCAATTGATTTATATCTTTAAACACAAATACTTACTCTCACACCGGAGTGCATTTGCCGGTGAAGCCCCGACTTAATTTACGTGTTTGTTCATATTTTTCAGACTATTCAATCATACACGATACAATCTGTCGCTAAATTTGGTCTGATGAAAACGTTTTTAGCATCATCAATAAACATAGTTAATTCTTCTTCCTTTTCTAAAACTATTAATTGTGATTTCGTGATATTCTCTTTCATCATTGATGTCATCTACCTTGATCATCGGTCACTTTTATATCCCAATCAATCCAAATATTAAAGTCTCTTTGCACTCAATTTCGACGATTTATTCTTAATTTCAAAAATCTTTTACTAAAGCAAGTCACCCATTAGGTGATTTTTTTTGGCAATTTTCCAAGAAGACAACATTTTAATTTTCAAACATCTTAAATTAAAGATTCAAACTTCAAATAATTCAACTTAAAAATAAAGTAGAAGTATTAGGTATAATAATTGTTATACAACTGATCATGAAGGTGACTTGTACAATAAATTTCTTTATAGTTGCTTTTCAGGGCAAATTCAGAATTTTGAAATCGTGTAGGCTTGGTATTTAAAAATATTGTAAACAATAATAACAGTGAAAAATAACTTCATATATAAAAAAAGTTACATATAGTCGATGACTTAGGTAAAAAAAAATATTTTTTTTTTCAAAATTCTGAGATGGACTGGAGCCCACATCAATTACATACTAGATTCGCCTCTGTTGCATTTGGAAATGACCAATTTTTTTAGTTATAGTGGTATACAATACTCCCTCCGTCCCAGGATTTCCATCACCATTTTTAGCCCGGCATGCAAATTAAGAAAATAGGTGGGAAGAAAAAATGTTGTGAGATGTAATTTGAAAATAGGAGAGAGAATTAGTGGAGAAAATAGTCAATTTAAAAAGTGTTGTGAGTGTAATAGTGAATTAGGAGAGAGAATGAGTGGAGGAAATAGTGAGCGGGTGTAATAGAATATTAATAAAACATTTCCATTTTAGGAAAGGTGAAGCTTCAAACAGAACGCCATTTTAAATAAAAGGTGAAGGATTTTCTGGGACGGAGGGAGTATTATTTTACGTAATAGAGGTGAAGAGTTCGGATCATGTTAAAGACATATGATAGCTATTTATAGATTAATTGATACAGGTATCCTCAAAACAACCTTGATCTTCTTTCCAAAGTATCTTGACTTCTATCAAAGGAAATATTTTTTAAATCCTTTAAAAAGGAATTCAATATGCATGCATGAAATGATTAATAAAGTGAACCAAACACAGTTAAATAAACTTGAGTACATTTTGACATTTATAGCCATTCAGTCAATACTAGAGTATTCAATTAAGATTATACTAACATTGTGCAACACAGCAAAATCAATTGATAAAATAATACACAAAAGCAATTAGAAAGAGAGAGAGAGAGAGAGAGAGAGAGAGAGAGAGAGAGAGAGAGAGAGAGAGAGAGAGAGAGAGAGAGATTATAAACTTCTGATTTCTTATTCGGTCATCATTTATTAATTCTTCTACATAATAGGATTACAACCTTAAATAATTAAGAAGCAAACCCTAGTCCAAACTAATTAAAGAAATACAAACAAAAAAGTCCGCAGTCCATGCCGCAGGGCGCGGGCCTCTTGTCAGGATATCGATCTATCACATCCAACGCTAACAGAAATATGTGTTCATTAAGCTATTAACAAATCAAAATGAAACTTCATAACTAAGTTTCTTTTTTTTTTTTTATTTCGGAGAAAATATTACGCAACTAGCTGGCCGGACTGACTTGACTTCTTCTTCTTCCTTTTTCTTTCTTCCAGCTCTCCGGTAATTATCTGTTTATTTGTAAGGCTTGGGGCAGGTTAAAATTAAGAAACTTCTAAATTATTAAGATATTTCCACAAAGTTTTTGACTAACACATGCCTTGATGATCATATTGCAATATTATAATTTTTCCACTTTTACTAATCACTTGTATAAATAGAGGTAATTAATCATAACCCTAGCTATGCCATCAACTTAGTTTCTTCTTCTTTTTCTTCCTCTCTCGAGCCAGATTTCGATCATGAATTCGTTTAACGCAGTTTTAGTTTTGCTTTCCATGTTCCTTGGAGTAGCCTCGGCTCAATTATCGGCTAATTTTTACGCCACCTCGTGCCCTAATGCCAGTAGTATTATCAGCACGGCCATTAACAACGCCGTTTCAAATGAAGCCCGAATGGGAGCTTCCTTGCTTCGTCTTCACTTCCACGATTGCTTTGTTCAAGCAAGTCTTTTCCACTCATTGTCATGCATATATTTTCTCTTTTTGATTAATTTTTATTTAAAAGATTCATTGAAAAAGTCATTAACACGTACGCTTATTAATTTGTTTAAATTTCTCCAACTAGGGTTGTGATGCATCAGTGTTGTTAAATGACAATGCAACCTTCACAGGCGAACAAACCGCCGGGCCAAATAACAATTCGTTGAGAGGATTAAATGTCATTGACACGATCAAGTCCCAACTCGAATCTGCTTGCCCCGGAACTGTTTCTTGTGCTGATATACTTGCAACCGCTGCTCGTGACTCAGTCGTAGCTGTAAATATAGAAAAAAAAACACCAGTTTATAATTTTTTCTCCTTTAATAGTAGCACATATTAAAACACTTACCCAATTTTTTTTTTTTAGCTTGGTGGCCCTAGTTGGAATGTTGTATTTGGGAGAAGAGACTCAACCACTGCTAGCTTGAGTGGAGCCAATTCCATGATCCCCGGGCCTGGTTTGAATTTGACTGCCCTTATCAATTTATTCTCTAACAAAGGTTTCACTGCCAATGAAATGGTAGCCCTCTCAGGTATGGCTTTGATCCAATTTCAATATATATATTTTAGTTTTGTGACATTTTATTTATAAATTCATTATCAATAAACAGTTGTATTAATCTGCAGGAGGTCATACCATAGGGCAAGCAAGATGCACAGTATTCCGAACCAGAATATACAACGACAACAACATAAACGGGTCGTTTGCGAATTCGCTAAGATCAAACTGCCCACAAAATGGTCCTCAAGGTGACAACAATTTGGCTCCTCTCGACGTTACTTCTCCAACAAGTTTCGACAATTCATACTTCACAAATCTGTTGACCCAACGCGGCCTATTGCACTCTGACCAAGAACTATTTAACGGAGGTTCAACCGATGCTCAAGTTACAACTTATAGTACCAATTCGGCCACTTTTCTAACGGACTTTGCCAATGCCATGGTCAAGATGGGAAACCTTAGCCCACTTACTGGTTCTAATGGGGAGATTAGGAACGCTTGCGGGACAACCAATTAATTGGGACAACCTAGCTATTCATAAAACACAATATTTTGGGGGAAACTAGTTTCTCCCTAAGTTATAAAAAGTCCTGTTTTTTTAAACTGATCTTATATTCGTCAAATATTTGCAAGTTGAAAAAAATTGAACTTTTTATAATTTATGGAGAAACTGATTTCTCCCAAAACTTACTCTTCATAAAATTAATCTCGTACTTCATAATTTTGTCGTAAAATTAAGTTAGCATTCGACTTAAGTCGTTGTGTTTTGTTATGAATGTGTTAAAAGCGCGATTATAAATATGGTTAAACCTCTTTCTAATAGCTTACATTTCGATGGATTAATTATTTAATAAGACAACGTTCATGAGCAGGCCCGGTTTTAAGCATATGCAGAAAACCCAATTGTACAGGGCCCAAAAATTTTAAGGGCCCCAAAATTTTTATGTTCAATATATATATTATAGACGCCAGACTTATTACAGAGGAATATACTTGTTCTGGTGGACATGATGGTTGTCAAAATGTAAATGGCGTGAGTTTGATTCTTGTGCATTACATTTATGTTGTACTTTTTTTTTTCTTTTTTCCTACTTGGTTGGGCTAAAATTTTAAAATATCTAGGGCTCAATATTTTTATTTAGAACAGGGCATCTATAATTATTGGGACAGACCTCTGGTCATGAGTTTGCAGAAACTAGGGTTTAAGGCTCATGGAATTGTTGGAAAAAAAAAAAACTAAAACTAGGTTGGCTAATTACTTCAAAAGCTCTTCAATAATATAGTTAATGTAGGGCTCGTCTGGTACACAGTTTTATAAACGGAGAGTTTTTAAAACAGAGCTTATTTCTGGACGCTAGAATTTTGAGCGGCCAAAATGTCCCCAACTTTTTAAAATTCAACCGCCTAAAACTCTTGACTAATACGCTTAATAAAAAAAAGCTGAATTTTTTCATCTCCGTTTTTGTTAAAACGCTCTACAAGACATGGCCGTAATTAACTTACGTTGCTTTAGTCTTCATAATTTCTAGCTTATGTTACAGTAGATCGATATAGAGCTTGGGTTATGTTATAAACTTATAACTACTCGTTGCCCGCCAAGGAGCTTTTACTCAAGCGACATCTGTATTACTTTCAATATAAGAGGTCACGGGTTCGAATCTTAACAAACGCAATTTCTACTAAGTGTCACTCTTAAAAAACTCATTCTCCGTCCAAACCGACCAATTATATTAAGTGGTAGGTGAATGAAAGCGTGTATGCTTTCAAAAATGGCAACTTGTAAATCAAACAGAATATTACAAGGTGAGAAAATTAGAGTCGACACACGAATACATCCAAACTCACAGCGTTTTGTAGGGCTGGCATTCTGTTTGACTTTGACCAGGTCAATGGCAAAGAGTGGGGGTGCAATCTTTTGTTTTTGTGTTTTTTATTTGATGTAGCAAATTTGGACTTGTGATGTTCATAAAACTTTGAAATTAAAAAATGGAAATTTCTTGAGTTATTTTTGTTTCTGTTTTTTTTTTTTTTTTTTTATATATATATAATTACGTGCAAGTAATACTATTTTGATCTTGAATACCTCCGTTACATAAATGGATTACAGTACGTGTAAGTTTTCTAAGATTTTTGGGTGAATAACCAAAATATACAACATATTTTAATATATTTTGCAATTAATACAATGTATCACAAAATTACTGTTAATATCTAAGCATAATATACGTTGAGTATGCCATTTCTATCACCTTAAACCTTAAGGTTTAAGAGAAGTTGATTACTTAACAATTACCACTTAATTCAATATACTCCCTTCTTTCCAGCCCAAGCTTCACCATTTTGGTGTTGGCACAAAATTTAAGAAAAGTGTTGAATGAAAAATGGTTGTGAGGGAGAATAAGTGAGTGAGTATGACAAGTGGGACCCATAATTTAAATGTGTGAAGGAGAAAAGTTAGTGGATATGACAAGTGAGACCCATAATTTATGAATATGAATATGAATATGAGAAGTGAAGTATGTATAATAGAATATTAATACACCTTTTTCATTTTAGGAATTGTGAAGCTTCTATCGGGACACCCATTTGGGTAAAAGGTGAAGCTTCGGACGGGACGGAGGGAGTACTTGTCTAATCTAATTCGTTTCAAATAATACAATGTACTTTGAATTGAAAGTCTTCCCTCTAATTTCTGGGGGGATCGAACCCATGACCTCCAGGTTGAAAGGCATGAGCTCTAGCCAGCAGGCCAAATCCCCACGTGCTTTGTGATATATTAAGTGTATTAGTACGTGAAATATTTCGGTGACATATTTATTTCGACTATTTTTCTCAAGATTTTTAGTTATAATTAAAGAACCTTCTAAATAGTTTATACACGAGTTTATTGATGACTAGCTAGTTGCCTTGGAGCATATAGCACAATTTCTTCCTCCCTTTTACTTTACTATACATCACTTTCAATAAATCTGCACTAGTTTTCGATTTATAAATAGAGGCAAAGCACCACCCTATTAAACTCACCCTTTCATATAAGCTTCAAACGAGAAGCTTAAAACTTAATCTTCTTCTTCTTCCCCGAGCCATTTTATTTATAATCATGGCTTCTTTTTCTTCTTCGTTTACTATGATTTTTCTCGTAGTAGTTTTCATGTTCCTTGGAATAGCCTCCGCTCAGCTGTCAGCTAACTTTTACGCAACCTCATGCCCTAATGCCAGCAACATTATCAGAACGGCCATTAACCAGGCCGTTTCAAGTGAAGCTCGAATGGGAGCTTCCTTGCTTCGCCTTCACTTTCACGACTGCTTCGTTCAAGCAAGTTTTATTTCTTTTTCTTTTTCTTCTATAGTTCTATAGTTCATTCATCAATCTTCTTCCTCCCGAACACACAGAGATAAGTATGTGTAGGTTGTGCTTATGATTGCATGTGTTAGGTAACTTCATATATATATAAAAAAAAGTTACATATAGTCGGTGACTTAGGTAAAAAAAAATAATATTTTTTTCAAAATTTTGAGCTGAGCTGGAGTCCACGTCAATTAGAGCTAGATCCTCCCCGGAAGTGAGATCTACAATTATTGGACAATGATTTTAGCTTCTCCTTTTTCTTTTTTGGATATTTGCTCTAAAGTCTTAAAGTGAAAACTGGCGTTGACAAATTTAAAGATTGATTGAAGCCTTCCAAAATTATTTGTGTTTAGTGCTCTTTGTTGTCACACACTAATATTGACCTCAGCAGTCTGCATGAAATATATATATATATATATATATATATATATATACTCCCTCCGCCCCAGAACAATCTTCACACTTTCCTTTTTGGGCGTCCCAAAACTTACTTCACACATTTAAAACTTACCTAAAATGGAAAGGAATCTTTACTATTCCCTCCACTCATTCTCTCTCCTACATTATTTTAATACTCACAACACCATTATAATTTACTATTCTCTCCACTCATTCTCTCTCCTATTTTATTTTCACACTCACAACACTTTCAATATAATACTCCCTTCTTAAAACCAGTGCAAACAGTGTTTGTGAAGCAAGTTCCGGGACGGAGGGAGTATATATATATGTATGTATATATATATATGTATATATATATATATGTATGTGAAAGGCCCTTGCTTGGTATGTAGATGATCGACGGCTATGGTATTAGCTTAGGCTGTCGGATGATAATTTAATTTGTGCAATGGAATAAAAGTGATTTGAAATAATGGTAGGACAACAAACACAAGGAGATAATGCAAGTGTGTGAATGTGATTGCAAAAAGGTAATAACACGAGAGAATTTAAAGTGGTTCGTAGTTCACTCCTCCTACATCCACCCTCACCGTCAAACTTGACAAGTGAGATCAATTTTATTATAATCTTTAATCAACAAAAATTACAAATGATTGATTTAGGCAAGTTCCTTGAACTTCCTCTTCCTAATTAGTACAAATAACTAGGGATACACTTAAAGTACGAGTCTTAAGTGCTTTTACAACTTGAAGTACGGATCTCAAGATTTTACAAAATAACTAATACACTCAAAGTACAGTCTTGAGTGATTACAAACTTATTCTACACCTAAAGTACGAGTCTTAGGTGGTTGGGGTTGTGAATTAACACACTTTGGGGTTGTTTTTGTTGGTGAAGAGGTTTAGGGGTGAAGGTTTTGGTTTTGGAACGGGGTTTTAAAGGTAAGGATTGGTGTGTGTGTGTGTGGATTACGTAAGGTGTGTGTGGGTGTTTGGAAAGGGTTTTTGATTTGGGAAAATGAGTATTTTTTCGGTGGTTTTGTTAGAGGAAGAGATCCTCTATTTATACCCTTCAATGTAGCCGTTGGAATATGACTGTTGCGGCTACATTAATGAGCTTTGGTAGTCTTTGTCCCACTTGTCCACATGCAGTCTTCATGAGCCGTCTTGAGTGTGAGCTTGAAGCGAGAGCTTCTAGAAGGTCTTCGGTGGTCTTTATTGGTCTTTATTGATGGACTTGATAGCTGTGAAGATGCGGGATCTACCATGGTTGAGTTTGTGGTAACATGGTGTGAGCGAGGAGATGGCTGTCGAGGGCTGAAGTCATGTTGTCGAGATCATGACAATGCTTAGCTATCGAGAGGATCTCTATTAAGGGCGAGATGCACTTGATGATCTTGATGACTTAGAGAGTGACTATGATTCATGTTTTTGATTGATTGTAAACATTGTATAAGAAAGAATCATAGGTTTGTCGGACTCATAGTTGTCAAAGTGAAGAATTATGACGAGATAACATCTTTTGATATAAACCCTGTTCTATATATATATTCCTTTATCAAAACCAACTAACTAAGACATTGATCAAAGTTAGGTCCTAACAATTTCCCCTTTTTGGTAAAGGAAGATTTATCTAGAACAAGTTTTCACAGTTTGATAAGAGAAATAATAAAAGAAGTAATCCAAGGAATCATATCGGGCAGAGGTAATCAAACTGAGATTGAATACATGGAATTAATCTCAAGATGAGAAGAGTTCACAAAATATTGTTATACAACCGAGGCAAAAAAAACAAATTGTTTTTAACAAAAAAATTGTTCCATAACAAATACAATTATTCATCACCCAATTGATCATAGAATTCATCTCTTTCTTGTCCGCCGATAGAATCTCGATTTCTTTCATCCTCTAACTCTCTTCTCATTTCAGGCTCAACTCCTCTGTAGAAGAACTCATTGTTCCACTCCCGTGACATCCTTTCATCATACTTGAAGAATTTGTCTTCCTTTGACTTCGCTGAGATCTTCTAAGGGGTATTTGATCATTTCGATTCTCATTGTGCCCCACAAATGTTTCTTCTTGTTCCCGGTCTTCTTGCTCGCATGGGCACACTTGATCGATCCGGTTGTGGCCGAACCGATGCTTGAGCATGAGTGAATTGCCGAGGAGGATTGGAAACCGTAGGGGGTGGAAATATTGTTGGAGAGTCTTGATCGGGGCTTGAGGGAGCATCATTATCACTATCAATATCATAGCCGTCGAGTCTCGATGAAAGATCAATAACGCTTCCGCTCTGCTTTGACCGACACTGTGGAAGATCTGAATTCTTTGATCTCGTGAATAGAGACCAAGTTTTTGAAATGAGAGTTTTCATTGGGTGAGGTGAAGTTAATAGGATCTACAGTGAGGAAGGGTGAGAGGTATGGCTCAATTCCTGGATTAAGAGTTCGGGAAAAGATGTTGACAGCTTTGCTTAATAGAAGCATAATGGCACACTTTTGTTCAAACAAGGAAAGGAAAAGTGTTTTTGCAAGGTCAATGCACAGGAGAAGACTAAACCCTTTGGCATATACAAGCAAGAATTGAGTGATGGAGAGATGAGTTGGGTCAAAAGAATTTCCCAATCAAGAAGAGTATTGGGAGTGATGAACTTTGGGAAGGATGGGATTTGATGAACAAAGTTGGAGGTGGATGAGGTTCTTGACACCGCCATTTTTCATAAGCAAAGAACACTAACCCCGCTGTGTTTCTTGCTACAACAATCAAGCCATTCCTTGACAGTTCCCAGAATTTTGGATAGATGAAGGGATTTGCAATTTCTGGGATGTGAGTTACATGGGGTAACCTTGTCCTTGCTGCTTTGATGGAAGACATAGAGAAATCAATTCCACAGCTAAGCATCCAGGGTTCCCTTTTGGGAAGGAAAGATTGATTTGGATTTGGAGGAATAGAATGACTTGGAGAACTGTGAGGACTGTTAGGAATGGGATCACTGTCAGATATGTCTTGACCTTGTCCAGCCAGTATTGGACTTTGAGGAGAGACTTCAAAAGGTTCATTTTCAGGAATTGGAGAAGGTGGCTTGGAAGGTGGAGAGGATTGGGTTGAAACAGATGGGATTGGCTCAGAGGTTTGGCCAAGATTTAGAGACCTGGAAGTGAATTGAGATTTGAGGAGATTCAAGGCTGCCCTTACCTCACTTTTTGCCAACCTTTTCTCAAGAATAGCTATCATAGCTTCCTCATTTTCCTGAGTTCCATCAAGCTCAAGACCTTTGCAAGCATTCACAATTGAGTCTCCTTTTGAGACCAGAATGGGATTAATCTCAACTCCAACCTTCTTGAGTTTTTGAATGACCTTAGAAGTATCATCAAGATTCCCCTTTCGGTTTCAACGGTTGGGGCGGGATCATTCACGTGTTCGGCCTCGGGAATGGAAGGGAAGGGATGGCTATCAACATTCATAGTCGTCACCTTTGGGTTTCTAGATGACTCACCCGGTCCACTTCTTTTCGCATTAACCTAAGCCTCGAGTTCATCTAGGGCCACTGCATTCTTCCTCACTCGTAAAGTCCTTAAGATAAAAAAGAACAAATTTTTTCAAGATCTCTGGTTCCCATCCAACTCAATAGCCTCAATTGCTCTCATGATTTTAGCTATCTCGTTGAGGTTGGGTAGAGGGGATATTCTCATCGCTGTTCCCCTTAAAGGTTGCTTATCTAAGGGTTCTTTGAGATTGAGGATAGCTTCAATGGCCGATTGATGTCCCGGTGGGTGTGGATTTTGGGGAAATGGAAGGGGTAGATATTTTGGTTTTCTTTGATTTGGGGGCTTTCTTTTCAATTTTTCTTTTCTTTGGTAATGATCTAGAAGGAATGGTTAAGGAAGATTGTACCTTTGATCCGGTAGCCGTCACTGACCGAGGGGATAGCCGTACGATGTTGCTTTCCTTTGTGAAGGGTTTTGGATAGGGCAAGGGCTGCCTGAAGCTCTTGAGAATCTATGTTAGCATCACCAAGATCATCTTGATTCATAGTGTCAACCTCATGGCCATCAACATCACCTCTTTCTTCAAAGCATTCCTAGCATGGCCGTCGAGATGGTTCCTTCACCGTCGCCTATCGATCATCCTTGTTTTTGCCCTTTTGCTAGGAGATACCACAGCTTCTCTTGAGCACTCCAGCCTTCTTGACATTGGTTTTTACTCCTCTTTTCATCCTCCTACTAGTAGCCAAAGCTATCAAATCTTTCCAATGATTAAGCTTTATTCTTGTTTCTTCAAGCATTTTCTCTTGGGCTTCTTTGAAACTCTCAAGGCTCATATCCCCACTCTTCATAACAATTCCCTTCTTTTGTTTCAATGAAAAGGTTCTTTCATTGAAGCATCTTGTCTCCGATGCCTTTACCGTCTTCACCATTTCTTGGATAGAGCGAGGTTTGAGCTTTGGAATTAGGACTTCAAGGATTCCACTCATGAATCTCGAAATTGTTCATTCTTCCACCTTGCTTCTTGAATTTGAGAGTAGAGGATGAGACAAAGCAAGTTGGAAATTATGGAGAAGGACAATGCACCAATTTGTATCCTTGGTCATCAGCCGAGCATCTCGCTTCCACTCATTTGATCCCATTTGGTCAAATGAGGATTGTTTGCCATCAATGGCTTTGTTGACCACATCCATCAATGTTGACTTGAAGATATCATCTTTGTTCTTCACCATAGCTTTGTCTTGAACAAACTTTGAAGTCGCTTACTTTAAGACCAAGAAATTTTTCATAAACAGTCTTTAATCTTTCGATCCTCTATCCCATATATTTTTCACAAGATCTTCTTTATTTGGGATTCCATAGACCTCACTAACCAAATCTTGAGTGATAGTTATCTCTACATTTTCTATGATGGCGCTTATTGAATTATCTTCATTGTTTCTTCTTCCTACCAAATAAATTTCTCTCGCAGAGTTCTTCATAAATTGGGGGTTTAGCTCCCATAAAATCAAGTAGTTCATTTACCTCAAGCGGTTCTTTGATGAGGATTCCAACTTCGTAGTCATAGAAGTTGGGTTTGATGAAGTAGCCATGAGCATCCGGGTACATTGCTTTAGGGTCCGCCATTGATGCTTTGAAAAGGAATTAGGGTTGGAGAAATACGATGGTAGATTGGAGAGGGAAAGAGAAGAAATTTAAACCGAGGGTTAAGGAAAAGGAATTTTGGTGATTGCGAAAGAGAGAGAGAGACAAATGATGAGTGGTACGTGGGCTTTAATGAGCATTGGGGTTACAAAGTTAAGTAACCTGTTCATATGAACAAAGGGTTTTTACTCTTCCCCATGCCGAGACATTTATTCCCACAAAACACAAGAAGAACATTCTCCTTTTCAAGGAGATTTGCAGTGGAAGAGGCGGCGAAGGAAGTGACAATTGTGAGCAATTAACTCGATCAAATCACTTAAAGTATGCTTTAACCTAGTCAAGTTGAAAGAAATCTCTCGACGCTTAAGCTAGTTTGAATGATGATTGCCGTCCGAGATAGCTAGGTGAAAATTTGCCTATAAAACAATGAAAACTTCGTAGGAAAATTACTCGATTGATTTACAAACAAAAATGGGAAGATTTTCTTCAAAGTTTAATCCAAAGGTTATGGCTCGCATGCCTAAGCAACCGGTCTTTGGGAAAAATGGTGAGGATGATTTGATGAGTGATGAGATGGAGATAGATAGAGAAGCTTTCAACATTGTTGAAAGTTCGTAGAGAGTGAATGATAAGGGAAAGAAAAAGAGAGTGAGGGTTGATGAAGATGTAGAAATGAAGGAGGTAGCTGTCAGGAAAAGATTGACAAAGAAGGAGGGAGAAGGAATAAGGTCAAGTTTGGGAAGACAATCAAAGTTGATCAAGGAGAGTCAAGTAAGGGAAGGAGTAAGGTAGAAAGGGTATACACACCGGGGAGTTGGTGAAGCAGACGAGCTCGCAACTAAGGAGAGAAGCTTAGCCGTCGAAAGAAGGTTGAGCAAGATAAGCTTTATACACCGTGAGCAGGATTCTCTTTCTCCAGGAGTTGGTTTGTTGGAAGGTAGAGGAGATAACTTTGCAGGAGTGCATATATCTCCTTCTTCAACCATCTCATACCTGTTCAACCAGGTTGTAGGTTGCTTCAGCCCCGCAAGAGCACCTACCGTGGAGAGGGTGGAGTCAAATATTGGTCAACCATTTGCAATCACAGGGAATGGTTCTTTTTCAGAGAATTTAGCTTTGTTACTCCAATGGAGGGATTGCTTCAGCCATATGATCCAGCTTGAAGAGTGGTGGCCTAGAAGAGCAAGTCCTTCTCTCCAATATTCACTACTTCCATTGATCCTTTCTTGGAGAGGCATCCAAGGTGGTTGCAGAGGTACCAACAAACTTTGCAAACAACTCAGAGGCTAGAATTGAAGGAATGAGCGCCGGTGGAGGGTCTGGGAGACCGTGACATTTCCAAAGAATGTCCGACAAAGAAAGGAGAAGGATTGAAGAGAAGAGAGTGGTTCTGAGATTTGTTTGGTTTGGAAGAAGTTTTTGTTGGGTAAGTTGAGATGGGAGAGAAGAATTTGATGGGTTGTTTGAATGTTTTTGTTGTAAGTTTTTGTTGTTTTTGGTTTTCAAGGCTTTTGGAATGATAGTCACAAGTGGATGGCTTGTTAGGAATGTGTAAGATGTAATAGCTATCGTGCAACATTGTGATAGCATTACTCGTTTGTAATCCTCTTTATTTGAAAAGAACACCCCTTTTATTTTGGCATATTAATCATCCCAAGCATGGCTCTCAATAGTTCAAATCTTTTTCATCCATGGCTTTTGTGAGAATATCGTAGACATTGTTCTCGGTGCAAACTTTTGCAAGGTTGATATTCCCTTTTTCAACATGATCTCGATGAAATGATGCCCGACTTCAATGTGCTTGGTTTTTGAATGTTGGACAGGATTTTCTCGTCATAGCAATGGTACTTGAGTTGTCACGTAAGATGGGAATGTTTGATAATTCAATTCCAAAGTCTTGAAGTTGACTTTTAAGGTAGAGAATTTGTGAACAACACAAGCTGCAAAGAATGTACTCGGCCTCAGCAGCCGAGGTTGCAACCGAGGTTTGCTTTTTGCTTGACCATGAGATAATCCTTGATCCAATAAACCGGCATCCACCACTAGTGGATTTTCTATCTAGATTGCACCCCGCATAGTCGAGTCGGTGAATCCAACTAGAGAGAATGGGGATTCAGTGGGATACCATAGGCCAAAATCGTGGGTTCCTTTGATATATCTCAAAATTCTCTTGACAAACCGAGAGATGAGATTCTTTGGGATTGGCTTGAAACCTAGCACATAGACATACACTAAACATTATGTCCGGTCTTGAAGCCGTCGATATAGGAGAGATCCTATGTAGCTTCCGTAAAGTGTTGGATTTACACTTTGTCCATCTTGATCAGCATTGAAGCTTGGTTGTGGTTGACAAGGGAGTTTTAGCAGGGATGCAGCTTTGCATGTCAAACTTTTTGATCATTTCCCTTGAGTATTTGGCTTGGTTGATGAAGATTCCTTCCTTCATTTGCTTGACTTGAAGGCCTAGGAAGAATGTGAGCTCACCAATCATGCTCATCTCAAACCGATCCTTCATGATATCTCCAAATTCAAGCACAAGTTTTCATTTGATGAGCCAAAGATTATGTCATCAACATAGACTTGGATGAGCAACCGATCATCTCCATATTTTTTGATAAACAAGGTGTTATCAATATGTCCTTTGGTGAATCCTTTTCCAAGAAGATATCTAGATAGGGTGTCATACCAAGCTCTAGGTGCTTGTTTAAGCCCATACAAAGCTTTGTTCGCTTGAATACATGATCGTGGAATTTTGGATGCTCAAAACCAGGGGTTGAGATACAAACACTTTTTCATTTAGAACTCCATTTAGAAATGCACTCTTGACATCCATCTGAAAACTTTCATTTTCTTGAATGAAGCATAGGCAAGAAATAGCCTTATAGCCTCAAGTCTTGCAACAGTGCAAAGGTCTCATCATAGTCAATGCCTTCTTCTTGTCTATAACCTTGAGCAACCAGCCCGCCTTGTTTCTTATTACAATACCTTCTTCATTCATCTTGTTTCTAAAGACCCATCTTGTTCCAATCACAGCTTGATTTCTTGGTTTAGGAACAAGTTGCCATACTTTGTTTCTTTCAAACTGCTCCAGCTTCTTCTTCCATGGCTTCAATCCGGGGCCAAGATCTTGGAGTGCTTCATTTATCTTCTTTGGTTCCACTTGGGATATGAAAGCACTCATGAGAAAGGGATGTTGTCTCGAACTGGGTTTTATCAATCAAGGCCGATGTAAAGATCTTTATTGGGTGGAATGATATGGGTAATTGTGGTTTCATCATTGGTTTTGAGAGGTGAAGGAGGATTATTGGATGAAGATGGAAGGAGGTTAGAAGATAGATTGGATGAGGAATTGGGATGGCCGTCGCCTAAGGGTCAGCCGTCGCCTAAGTGAGGATTTTGAGGAAGATCACCAAGGGATGACTATTTATTTGAATATTTTCTTCCTCATCCATTGGATTGAAGGTGGGAGAGATTTCGTTGACTTTGTTGGCTTGATTGGTTGTTGATGAGAGTGGGATGGTTGATGGCCGTCCTGGCATAGGATGGCCGTCGATGAATTTCTTGGAACCATGTATGGAAGGTTTGATGAATCTTGTTCATGACCGAGAATAGTTGAATCAAGAATGGGGATGATTCAGTGGAGATTATCAAGATTTCCCAATCCTTCATCAAAATCACATAATTCAGCTTATACTTTGATCATTGTTTTCATCAAAGTCAACATGAATAGATTCTTCCACAACAAGTCTTCTTTTGTTGTACACTCTATAAGCTTTGCTTGTGTTAGAGTATCCAAGAAAAATTCCTTCATCACTTTTGGAGTCAAATTTGTCCAAATTGTTCTTGCCATTGTTGTGGATGAAGCATCTACTTCCAAAGTCATGAAAGTAGGAAATGGTAGGGACTTTGTTGTTCCATAATTCATATGGAGTCTTCTTGTGAAATTTGTTGATCGTGGTTTTGTTTTGAACATACACAAAGAAGTTGGTAATAGCCTTCACCCCAAAAGTATTTTGGGAGATTATGTTCGACAAAGATTGTTCTTGCCGCCTCACGCATTGTTCTCGTTTTTCCTTTCGCAACACCATTTTGCCGTGGAGTTCTTGGGGCTGAAAAATTGTGATCTATGCCTTTTGAATCACAATATTCTTCTACTCCAAGTTGTTCTCAAATTCCTTTCCATGGTCGATCTGATCTTGATGATGGATGTCCCTTTTGATTTTGAATTTTGTTGAATAGCTTTATCGTATTAAGGGTGTCACTTTTGGATTCAAGAAGAATGATCCAAGTGAATCTTGTGAAATCATCAACAACAACTAGGGAGTATCTTTTTCCTCCTAAAGATCTAGTTCTTATGGGTCCAAAAAGATCCATATGAAGCGCTCAATAGGTCTTGAGGTGTCCAACTTGATCTTGGGTTTGAATGAGGATTTCTTTTGCTTCCCACATTGGCATGCTTTGCACGCTTTATCCTTTTTGAATGGGATCTTTGGTAGTCCTCTCGACAAGATTGGAATTTGCAAGCTTGGAAATGGTTTTGTGATTGAGGTGAGCCAATCTCTTGTGCCATAGCCATGACATATCGATTGATTGAAAGACGTAAGGCAAGGAGCGCTTGAAGATTCCACAATCTCTAAGCTCAAGCAATAGAGATTTCCTTTTCTTGATCCAGCTTAGGATGACTTTATTGTTTTTATCTTTAACAAAGGCATTTGTCTTTGGTACAAACAACATGATATCCCTTGTCACGCATTTGACTAATGCCGATCAAATTGTGTTTGAGACCTTCCACATAGGATACATTTGTAAAAATGATATCTTTTGTAACAAGATTTCCCGATCCTTTGACCTTAGCTTGGGAATTGTCACCAAAGGTTACATTTGGACCATTTTTAGGGGAATATTGTTGCAACCAATCTTTATTGAAGGTCATATGTCTACTACAACCACTATCTAAGTACCGTAGACCTTTCCTGGATACCCGCAAAACAGAAAATAAGATTTATGGTACCCTTTTTATTCTTTTTGGGTCCAAAGGATTAGTTTTTCTTGGAGCCCTAACATTGTTCATTGATCCCTTATTGAAGAACCGGTTTAGGGTATGGTAATATGACATGATTTGCATCATGTAAGGTGTAAGAACAAGTGGATTGGGAAGGATTGAAGTAGTGGTTTGGGTTGCCGTATTGGGGTTGAAACCGAAAATTGTTTGAATGGGATGACCTTCGAGAGTCATTTTGATGAGCATGGCTTCTTCCATTTGAATACCGCCATTGAGGTTTTTGTTTTTTGGTGTATTTATGCTTGTTGTAGAATCTTTGTTGCCTTGGGGTTCTTTGTTGTTTGGAGGAATTTGGCCGTCTGTCATGCCTTGGCCGTCTGTCATGCCTCGTCGCCCTGTCAACCTCGTCGTCCGACAGGCTTGACCGACTAGCACCTTTTGCAAACTTGACTTCTTCCTTTATATTGGCCCTTTTTGAACCCAAATAAACTTGCTTCCTTGAACTTTATTTGGTCCTTCCTTTGATTGACTAGGGCCACCCAAGATTTCCTTTTCTTTTCCTTTGGTTTGAATGGGATAGGTTTGAGTTTGATAGCCGCGTAGCTCAGTTTTCTAGAACCATTTTTTCAATGGCCCTTTCACCAAAGGGGAGGAGTGTACACTTTTGTGTAGGATCATCAGCTCCAATCCCCGTTTTGTCACTTGGACGCCTTTGGGTGTAGGTGAAAAGAGATAATGCTTTGCTTGACATATTCCATGAATCTATTTTCTTTTTAAGAGCATCATTTTCTTTTTCAAGATTGCCGAAGTTTTTGACAATTTTCATGATTATTAGATGTCTCACTGCCGATCCATGTTTTGTTTTTCAAGCATGATGCATTGATCTCTTAGCCCTTGGCATGCTTTTTCAAGCTCGTAAATGGTTTTTGTGAGGTTGTCAATGGTTGAGGATTGGGAAAGGTTCTCATTGACCAATGAAGCAAAGCTAGTTTTTTGTTTTTTGGTTTGAATTAACAGAGTGCAAACTAATTGTTTAAAACCATCAATATTTAAAGAGTTAAAATCATGTACCTCTTTTAGTTCATCGCCAGCAAGAAGTGCTTCCATCTCTTCCTCATTGTCGATTCTTCATCATCTTCACCATAAGGCATATCATGGCTTCTTCTCCTTCAATTTCGTAGTCATCACTTGACATATACTCTTCATCACCGAATTTTGATGAGTCAAAGAATCATGACTTGCTCTTTGTTTTTATCATGTTTATTTTTGGAGCAATTGTAGCAGCTTGCACTTAGAGCCGTGAATGATCTCTTTTGAGTATGTCATCTTCTTAGCCGTCCGATTGTCCCTAGGTTTCCTTGGTTCAGTGGCAATCGATGAGTAATGTCCTTGCTTTCCACAATTGAAGCAATCAATTGTCTTCTTGTAGCCGTCTTGTTGGGCATTAGAGGTGGAGGGATTGAATTTCTTGTCAAAAGACTTCTTTTGAAATTTCATGGCATTTCCGACACCATGGAAATGAGGCTTGGAATGTCTTCTTGGGAGATCCGTTTGCCGACGATTTGGAGCCGATGTTTATCTTTTGAAGAGCATTGTTGACAATGGTCTCAATGTCATGGTGAGTGATTGGCTTGTTGACGTGTTCTTGTGCGCTTAAAGCTAAGGTTTGTGAAATGGAGGGGACCGATGGAATTTTTATCATACCTTCCAGCTCATAAGCTTCAAGCTTTCCAAAATATTGCTCAACCGTCATGGTGCTCCATTCGTATCCTTCTCTAATAGGTAATGCTACCTTCTCATATTCTTGAGGGAGATTTGAGTAAATCTTGAGGCGTAGATCTTGTTGTTCAAATGTTTTTCCATGATCGCAATTGATCTAACAAGGTTCTCAAACCTTGGCCGAGCAAAGACTCACCTTTTCTCCAGGGTAGAACTTGAAATTGTCTAATTGCCTAAGCAAGTTGTACAGGTTTTCAGTGTCCTAACACCGGAGTGTTTAGTGAACTTGGTTTGAATAAGAGCCCATGCAGCTCGGCATTTGGTTCCTTAGCAATTTCTTGGGCTAGAGAGTCATTTACACTCTTTTGAAGAATGTTCTTGACTTTCAAGTTTGCACTTACCAATTGCTTTTCACTTCTGCACCAAGTTTCGGGATTTGATTTTACTTGGTCCTCCATCGCATGCACTGAGTTGGGTATGACACTTCATTTTCTAGAACATACCAGCCTAAATGCCGTTTGCATCAAGATAAGTTTTTATCTTTGATGCATAGATCTCAAAGGATCCACAAAGCCATCAATGTGTGGGATGTCTTTCTCATTATTTCTTCTTGGTTGAGGCATGGTGGATTTGAAGAGAATCCTTCACAAGTTGTTAGACTTTTAAGTGTGAAGACAAGCTCGATACCAATTGAAAGGCCCTTGCTTGGTATGTAGATGATCGTACAAATATGGTATTAGCTTAGCCGTCGATGATAATTTAATTTGTGCAAATGAATAAAAGTGATTTGAAATAATGGTAGGACGACAAACACAAGGAGATAATGCAAGTGTGTGAATGTGATTGCAAAAATGTAATAACACGTAGAATTTAAAGTGGTTCGTAGTTCACTCCTCCTACATCCACCCTCACCGTCAAACTTGACAAGTGAGATCAATTTTATTATAATCTTTAATCAACAAAAATTACAAATGATTGATTTAGGCAAGTTCCTTGAACTTCCTCTTCCTAATTAGTACAATAACTAGGGATACACTTAAAGTACAGCCTTAAGTGCTTTTACAACTTGAAGTACAGCCTCAAGATTTTACAAAATAACTAATACACTCAAAGTACGCCTTGAGTGATTACAAACTTATTCTACACCTAAAGTACAGTCTTAGGTGGTTGGGGTTTGTGAATTAACACACCGGGGTTGTTTTTGTTGGTGAAGAGGTTTAGGGGTGAAGGTTTTGGTTTTGGAACAGGGTTTTAAAGGTAAGGATTGGTGTGTGTGTGTGTGGATTACGTAAGGTGTGTGTGGGTGTTTGGAAAGGGTTTTTGATCGGGAAAATGAGTATTTTTCGTGGTTTTGTTAGAGGAAGAGATCCTCTATTTATACCCTTCAATGTAGCCGTTGGAATATGACTGTTGCAGCCTACATTAATGAGCTTTGATCGGTCTTTGTCCCACTTGTCCACATGCAGTCTTCATGAGCCGTCTTGAGCCGTGAGCTTGAACCGAGAGCTTCTAGAAGGTCTTCAAAGTGGTCTTTATTGGTCTTTATTGATGGACTTGATAGCCGTGAAGATGCAGGATCTACCATGGTTGAGTTTGTGGTAACATGGTGTGAGGCAGGGAGATGGCCGTCCGAGGACCGAAGTCATAGCCGCCGATCATGACAATGCTTAGCTATCGAGAGGATCTCTATTAAGGACTCGAGATGCACTTGATGATCTTGATGACTTAGAGAGTGACTATGATTCATGTTTTTGATTGATTGTAAACATTGTATAAGAAAGAATCATAGTTGGACTCATAGTCACAAAGTGAAGAATTATGACAGATAACATCTTTTGATATAAACCCTGTTCTATATATATATTCCTTTATCAAAACCAACTAACTAAGACATTGATCAAAGTTAGGTATATATATATATATGTATGTATATATATATATGTATATATATATATATATGTATGTATATATATATATATATACTCCCTCCGTCCCACCTTAGTGTAGACTTCTTTCCTTTTTCGTCCGTCCCACCTTAGTGTAGACTGCCAAAATTAGAAAGTTTTTTATTATTTTTTATTTTCCCTATCACACCCACTCATTCTCTCTCTTCATTTTTCACCATACAATTTATTCAACCAACCTACTATTCACTCCACTCATTCTCTCTCTTCATTTTCTACCACACATTTTCATTATCTTAATAATATTTCTTAGTTATTGTCTTCACCACCTTAGTCTACACTAAGGTGGGACAGAGGGAGTATATATATATATATATATATATATATATGTATGTATATATATATATATATATATATATGTATGTATATATATAAGTATATATATATATATATATATATATATATATATATATATATATATATATATATATATATATATATATATATATATATATATATATATATATATATATATATATATATATATATATATATATATATATATATATATATATATATATATATATATATATATATATATATATATATATATATATTTTTTTTTTTTTTTTTTTTTTTTTTGCATGAAATAATTCATTTTTGTTATTTTTGAGATCCTGTATTGTATTTACCATAATTTATAAGCTTAATATCAAATAAATCAAATTACAAATAGGAATTAATGTAATGAACAAGAATTAATAATTAGTTACATGTTATTTGAAGGGTTGATAACAAACTTTATTTTTGATACTTATTTAACAGGGTTGTGATGCATCAGTGTTGTTGGATGACAATTCAACCTTCACCGGAGAAAAAACCGCCGGACCTAACGCCAATTCCTTGAGGGGATTTAATGTCATCGACACGGTTAAAACTCAACTTGAAGCCGCTTGCCCTAGAACTGTCTCTTGTGCTGACATCCTTTCAGTTGCTGCTCGTGACTCAGTTGTCGCTGTAAGTAAAAAAAGAAATTAAGTATATCAACTTCTTTTGATCTCTCCATTGGCTTTAACATGTTTTTTGTTTTTGTGTTGGATTTTCAGCTTGGTGGCCCGAGTTGGAATGTTGTACTCGGAAGAAGGGATTCAACCAGTGCAAGTTTGAGCAATGCAAATTCCATGATTCCCGGGCCGGGTTTGAGTCTCAGCGCTCTCATCAGTTCCTTCTCTAATAAGGGTTTCACTGCAAATGAAATGGTAGCCATCTCCGGTAAGATTCAATTCAAAAACGGAAAGATAAATTACTAATCCAAGAGATGAAATTTGATTATCAAAGTAAAAATGAGACTATCTTTTCGGAACAGATAAATAACTAATTATTGGAATACTGACTGTATCTGCAGGCGGTCACACCATAGGTGCAGCTAGGTGCACGATATTCAGAAACCGTATATATAACGAAAACAACATTAACGCGACATTTGCAACCTCATTGAGAGCAAACTGTCCTCAAAGCGGCGGTGACAACAATCTAGCTCAACTAGACACCGGTTCTTCAACTGTTTTCAACACCAACTACTATACGAATTTGTTGAACCAAAGGGGTTTATTGCACTCGGATCAAGAACTGTTTAACGGAGGCTCAACTGATGCTCAAGTTCGAACTTACAGTTCAAATTCTGCCACTTTCTTTACAGACTTTGCTAATGCTATGGTTAAGATGGGAAACCTTAGCCCACTTACTGGTTCAAATGGCCAGATTAGGAACAATTGTCGCAGAATGAACTAATTGATTTGCATGGCCATGCATTGGAAAATATATAGAGCTGAGGGATATATTATAGTTTGTTCAATCTAATAAGACTTTAAAGATTTTGTAATTTGAGTTGGATTTTGGAATTGTATTTGAGAAACAGAGAAAGTAAAGTTATGCTAAAAATTTCCATGTCATATAGTATATCTAGCTCAAAATACTACGTACGTAGTGATGTCAAAAAAAACCGAACAAACCCGAACCCAAAAAGGCCCGCCCCTAATAGGCCGGGTTTGGGATGCACTGTTAGGACCTAACTATGTAAGCCACATAGTTGCCATAGGTTTTGACAAAGAAATATATCATATGTTATCTGACAGCCAAGATAACACATGACCTTGGACAGCTAAGCCATCAACTTCAATCTGCAATTCTATATATATCAACTGGACAGCTATGATTCAATCATCCCACAAAGATATCACTCAAAACCACTCATATACATTAATGTATCTAATTACATGTGTAGTATGATACTTTACTTATTGCCTAATCCTTCTAGATCAAGAACTTAGCTCTGACAGCTAAGGTTCTCTCACAGCAAAGACTTCATCCCTCAACAGCTATGATCTTCAACATCAGCAGCAATGAAGAAATCCTGTGATGACCAAGATGTGCCTTGCCCAATCTCTCCATACGGTATGTTTGCCACCATCTTCATAATAATCACATGCCCGGGTTGCGCATTCCACTAATGCATTCTCCAAATAACAAAGGCCCTAAATGCAACTCCAACATGCATTCACTCCCTTGTCTCCTTGTCTCCTCCAACGGCTATTTCCTAGCTTATAAAAGGAACTCTCCAAGACTGAAGACACACCCCTGTCTTTACACACACCCAACTTCTACAAACCTTGCATCCAAACCTTTCTCAACTCCGCAACCAACAATCAAAACAATATTAAGACACTTGTAACCGATCTCGTGTGTATAAACCGATTTGTAAGAACCCCTTAAGACCGACTTTAAGTGGGTAGTGAGAATAGCTCGATTAGAGCTTCGATCCCTAATAGACTCGTACTTATTAGGAAGAGGAAGTTCAAGGAACTTGCCTATTCAATCCTTTGTAAATCTTAACGGGAACTAGATTTAAGTGGATTGATCTCACTTGTCAAGGTTGAGCGGTGAGGGTGGACGTAGGAGGAGTGAACTCGAACCACCTTAAAATTCCTTGTGTTCAATTGGTATTATCACACAACACACACACACATATACACACACATACACTATTCACTTGTCTTTACATTATTTCAAACACTTTTATTCCGCCGCACATTTAACTCCAATCTTTAAAACCGGTTAATCTCTTGACAGCCAAGATTTCACCTCGGTGTCAAACCTTAACTGCCTAACCTTTAATTTGATTTAGAGTAAACAGGACCTTTCAATTGGTATCGAGCCGGTCTTCACACATAAAAGTCTAACAACTTGTGAAGGATCAACTACCCAACCCACCATGCCTCAACCAAGAAGAAATAATGAGAAAGACATTCCCCACATTGATGGCTTGTGGATCATTTGAAATATATGCATCAAAAATCAAAACTTACCTTGATGCCAACAAGGTATCACGAACCTGGGTTTGCCCTTGAAAATGAAGTCACATATCCTGTATCTGTTGATACAAATGGTGGACCTAGCAAAGTTAAATCTCACTGAGATTACGGGCGATTCGAGAAAGGCAACTTGTTAGTGCTAACCTTAAAGTCAAGAACATACTCCAAAGAGTGTCAATGACTCTTTGCTCAAGAAATTGCCAAGGAGCCAAGCTGCAAAGGCCGCTTGGGAACTCATTCATACCAAGTTCCAAAAACACACTAGTGTTAGAACACAAAACCTATACAATCTTCTTAGACAACTTGACAACTTCAAATTCTACCTGGTGAGAAAGTAAGTCTTGCAAACCAAGGTTTGAAGACTTGGTAAGAAACCCAATGGATCTAGGAACTATTTCTTTCCTTCCACCTTAGTTATAATTGTCCCATGATCAACAATCCCCAAGGATGAACGTTGATTAGTGCACCTTCCGAGGGCCTAACTCAAAGGTTCTAGGGTGTGATCATCAATTAATTCTTTCTCTCCCCTCCTCCTTATGCATGATCCCGCTTCTTCTATCTATTCCCGTAAACATCGCACACAACCAACACCCCACATGCTAGAAAGACCGATTCGTCGGGCAATAGGAGTGATAACGTTTCTTCTTCTGTTGTAACTTGATCCCCGAACCCAATTAACTGTTTAGCCTTTTTTCAAAGCTTTGGGCTATATCAAAGTGGCGTGGCGACTCTCAAAATTAAACTAATATTTTAATATGGTTTAAAGCGAGTGTCACTAAATGAATATCCCATTTCGATCTGACATTATACAATTAATTTATTTCAAACCTCCGAATGCGCGTTGCATCGGGACGGGGTATTCACAGTGGCGACTCTGCTGGGGACTGTTTTGAAATTTTTTCAAACTAAGTGGGTCAGACTTTCGTTTTCTTGTATGGTGTTGTGTTTTACTTCCTTTTTCTTTCTCTCCTATTCTTAACTGTTGCATTGCATGCATGCATTTCATGTAAATAAAAATCTTTCTCTTTTTTCTTTAAAAAGAATTAGACTTCTTTACCTCACACTATCACTAGAGTCCGTGTCACACTGCACAGACACCCTTTTACCCTTCGGAGAAGCCAAAGTGCGGGAAGTGTGGTGATCATGTCGCCTCCCTTCCGAGTCTCACTTGGCCATCCACTCACGGTGCGCTTCGGTGACGGTGGGAGCCTAAAACCTAACCCTTGCGTCACCCACTTTTCTAGGAATACACTCCATGTGACCGGTTGGTTTGACTAGCCTTTTATGTAGACAATTAATAAGG
The DNA here is from genome assembly GCA_022495995.1 of Adenophora triphylla var. japonica. Taxonomy (NCBI): domain Eukaryota; kingdom Viridiplantae; phylum Streptophyta; class Magnoliopsida; order Asterales; family Campanulaceae; genus Adenophora; species Adenophora triphylla. Next base: position 116,493 of record JAFEMH010006646.1, read on the forward strand.
TCTTTATGTTAAGTCACTACGAATCGATGATAAGTCAAGATCTATAAAGGCACTAAAAATTGATTTTCCTTTTAAAGGACGTACCATGTAAAGTTTGAATGCTAGATCTTGTCTTATCATAGGTCGTAGTACTTCCCATATATATATCATATTAAATGTCTATATGAGACGGTTAGTCGTTAGGATCCACCACTTTAGGACCTTTAGTTAGTTGCGAAAAAGGGGTATCCCTTCCAACCAAGAGTAGGTTCTATAAAAAATTAAAGGTTTTTTTTGTAAATAAAATGCTTAACCATTCCTCATTTTTAGGACCTTCCGAGGTCCGCTCCTCATTTTTAGGACCCTTCGAGGTCCGCTCTTCATTTTTAGGACCTTCCGAGGTCCACTCCTCATTTTTAGGACCTTCCGAGGTCCACTCTTTTTCATTTTAGGACCCTCCGAGGTCCGCTCCTCATTTTAGGACCTTCCGAGGTCCGCTCCTCATTTTTGGGACCCTCCGAGGTCCGCTCCTCATTTTTTGGACCTTCCGAGGTCCGCTCCTCATTTTTTGGACCTTCCGAGGTCCGCTCCTCATTTTTTGGACCTTCCGAGGTCCGCTCCTCATTTTTTGGACCTTCCGAGGTCCGCTCCTCATTTTTTTGGACCTTCCGAGGTCCGCTCCTCATTTTTAGAACCTTCCGAGGTCCGCTCTTCATTTTTAGAACCCTCCGAGGTCCCTCCTCATTTTTTAGGACCTTCCGAGGTCCGCTCCTCATTTTGGACCTTCCGAGGTCCGCTCCTCATTTTT